>PVYJ01007356.1:12642-23091 GCA_002995095.1 Rhizopogon sp. AM-2018a | reverse complement strand
ATCCAATGCCTTCGTACAGCAGCCTAGGTACGATGAGCGAAGAACATTTGATCTCCCAGTGGTAAGGGACTTACACCCGCACAAGACGTCCTAGTCTAATGATATTTTAGCGATTCTAAAGACAATGTAGAGATGAAATGTTCACCTGTTGCTGAGAGGATTGTATCGTAGAAGATACACGGTGGAGATGGTCAACATTATGAGGTCATACAACATCGCAGTAGCGTAG
Organism: Rhizopogon sp. AM-2018a; assembly: GCA_002995095.1. Taxonomy (NCBI): domain Eukaryota; kingdom Fungi; phylum Basidiomycota; class Agaricomycetes; order Boletales; family Rhizopogonaceae; genus Rhizopogon; species Rhizopogon sp. AM-2018a. Next base: position 22,862 of record PVYJ01007356.1, on the reverse strand, counting down.
TAGAAGGAAGCTGAGAGTGCTTCGCCAGTATTTCCTGGTGAGCAGCTATAGTTGATGAGGATATGAACAGTCCATCGGTGAAGACACAACATACTTTCCCTACAAAAGGGACGCTGTTTGCGTGAGTTTTCGTTATGATGAATACTGACGTACGTCAACGACAACAGCTGTTTGCTCTAAGGTCAATACGGATCAAGATCAATATACGTTAGCGCTTACGGATCCGGTCAAACATGTTGGTGAACCATTCGAGCTGAAACGCTTGAGAAGGAATATATTATGCATGTGCGGCAAGGGCCTACCGAAATTGAGACGAAAAATAGTGCCATCAGTGCAATTCCTACCCGCCTATCTCTCCTTGCAATATTGAATGTCCTACAAGATGTTACATTTGTCTACAGCTCATCGCTTACAAAACATTCGACAGGACATACCTAACTCCTAAGATGACCTGTGAAATCATCATCTGTATAACTACGGCGTGGTCCGAGTCAATATGGCCCAGTGGGTGAACGTCAAATGAGACAGACCTTTGAAAGTAGGTGCCACAAGATAGTAATGTTGACACGTTTCTTCGGTAAAGTTGGTGGAGAAGAATCCGTAATTACTGACTACCATCACCAGGATGCTAAAATAACTGCATTTATGTGAGCGAAAAATGTCGCCTGGCAGGACGAGGTCAAAATATACCGTATAAGGGCGAATAAGACGCAAGCAAGACTGACGAACATCGAGTTTGTCAGTGGTACTAACGTGAATGCCTGTTGCACTGTATACATACCTGAGGTGAAAAATTGATGATTGGCTTCGGTAAAATCGCCATTCTGCGGGAAGTGTGATGATAAAGCTGAAGGCAATCAGAACGCCGCAATATGGAGTCGCAACTCAACGAAAGACTTACTCGTACAACGCGATGGATATGGATACTACTCGCAAATACTTCTCAGATTGTTCGCTGTCTACGACAGAACGATGGTTCATTTTATAAATGAATGAGACAATGTCGGCGCAGGCGGGCAGGTGTGTTCCCGATTGAGGAGAGGAGTCAATGGAACGTCCAAATGACGACGAAAGGCTTCCAAGATGAAGAACTGTCACCTACTATCACTGACCCAGATGTTCACTTCAGTGCAAGGGAGGGAAACAAAACCGAAAAACTGAGGACCAATGGAGATGGAAGACATGCCTTTTGTAGTAACAAGGACCACAAAATTGATCGAACTTTGAATTCACAGTGTCACTGCATCTAGTCTCGTGTCCAGGGAGCAGAATAGGCGAGTTTCAAGTGTTGTAGGAGATCCTAGAATGGACGACAGGCACAAAAGATGGAAAGAGAACGTGCTGACTCGCTGCAGAATACATTGAAGGCTACATTGCCCTCTAATATTTGATTAGTGGAATGTTGTAACACAGCCTTGTTCGACATTCACAGCTCCTGGTGATCGGATCATAAGGCCAAGTGATCGTTCAATGCAATCTTGTAAGTCCCCAACGCAAAGAATCCGAAACAAGTGCAAGACGCAGGACTTCATACCAGGACTGTCAAGTTGCACGCACGTAATAGAAAGAAGCAAATTTGTCCCGACGGATTGAGTAAAACCTCCGTGTAAGTCAGCAGCGCGTTCCTCGCAATGGCGGTGTAATCACGGCCCAACTGTCATTGTCAACCTCTTAACGCTGTCATGTAAACCTATGTAAAGATGCGTTGAGACTGATGACATGGGATGTAGGGTTTTAGGGCCGCGGTAGCCATTGGTAAGCATCGCTCGCCCATCCAGTTATTATCGAAGCAATGCATCCGATAGGCATGCGAGTTATATATAGAATGTACCCATTCAAATCGAAGGCTGGCTGAAAATTCATCAGAAGCGTGCAAGTCGATCGTCACGCGTGGAGCCCTTGAGAGCTTTAGGGCCTTGAGGTACTATAGAGATGGAGCGGAACTGACTTATATTTTCTTTCATTTTCTTTTGGAATCGACAACATACCGGGGTGCGCTCCACAGATGGCTGGGAGTTAGGGAAAATACAGCTTGGTCTCCACAAATCGAGACCCCAAAGTACACACCAATCGGAGTCCGGACCCATCAGAACGAGATTGGCGACATGCAAAATCCGAACCGCGCGCTCAATCACCGTGAGCAACCCAAGAATTGATATCTCTTCTGTTTCATATTGTCCCCGAACATCGTCGAATTTGTTTTTCTAGGAGCGAGGAACGGAGCAGGCGCTGCTACTGAATGTGAGTGAGGTAAGGTCTGGTGAGTAGACGGTGTTCTGTCCTTTTGGCTTATCGATGTGGCGGTGGACCTGATGGTGTCGTCATAGCGTCCAAGAGGCGGTGAACCCTTGGGTATGGAAAGAAGTGCGTCGGGAAGGAGATACCGTGGTGCGGGACCTCTTACCTGCCCTGAAACAACCAAACTCTGTTACATGTTTGAGGCATGTCGTATTTTCCTTGTATGATGATGGTTTTTGACCTGGCAACGGGAAATGAATGAGCATCGAACTGTGGGATTGTATCGTATCAAACTTCAGGTGAAGGAAGGCGTTATAGGTGTGATACTACGCAACGCGCAAAGCGCTACATTTCCCCTTTCAGTGGATATTCCAAGCCGCTGAGGTTCTCGAAAAGGAATACCAGTTCATAAAGCGATCGCGCGGACCTACAATATACTGTTAGCATTACATGTTAACCTCGTGTTGGGAATGCACCCACGATGCGGCAGCACAACAATAAGAAGTAGAGGAGTAAAACAAGAGATGGCCTACTACATTCTTGAATCAGAAGCCTTCAGCGTGATGCCGTGAGATCGTGGGGGAGGTGAAGTCGAAGTGGAGTGGATATACTAGTGTCGACAACTTGACGAAGTGAAACCACTTCAGTCCTAGTACTTCGAGGTAACTTCGGTTCGATTCGGAAATGCACGAGTTCGGCTCACTTCGAAGTGACCTACTATCTTTGTCTTCACTGTTATGACTCTGTGGTCATGAATATGGTAGAGCTCCTGTCTATGTGTCTCTACTAGTAGACTACTACATTTCATGGGATATCGTACGGAAGTCGGATATCATTCATCCTTCAGCTACTTAATGCCAAGCATCAGGAAAAGTGCATGCTGCTTAATCAGCTTAGCCACATTTGTTTGTTCTCTTACACATCATTGTAATACAGTATTGGTATATCAGTGTAGACTACACAACCTGTATATTAGTATGGCTGAATAATTATTTCTTTGATATGTTAATGAAGTCCCTCCCCGCAACCTCGTTGGCTGGTGACCGCCGTTCTCGATTCCATATTTGCCAAAGCGGTTGAGATCCCTTCCTCTCCGTCCCGCGTCTGCCTCGATACAGACTATAGCTCGAAGCTCTTCGCGCGAACGACTGCGCGTGCTTCGGTCATTATAGACATTCTTCAGAGTTGAGCCTTGCGGGCTTTGACTCGTTCACGGTGGCCAGAAGAGGATTCGAGTTCCACTCCAGTCGTCCAAATTTTTACCCTCCATCAGGTGCCACTTCGCGTGCTCAGCACAACAAGCACGAGTCTATGTTCAGCATCGCATCTGTTTCGTCGTACGGACAGGCCATCAATAACGGGTAGATGGTTCCTTTTGACTACGGGGTTGCACCACTCCAAAGCCTTCGGGAGCGTCCTTCATTGAACGAGCTCTCTTTCTCCATGTCTTCTATTGGTGATACGTTCCCGTCCACAGACAACCTCGTAGAAGACGCGTGGATAGTGATGCCTCGAGCTTCTACTTCCGTACCTCGATGCACTCGCGGATATACCCATACAATCGCGTTGCTAGTCATCGCCGCCACAAGTCCTCCGTCGCTTCATTAGGTCAATCCATCAGCTTATACAACCGCAGTTCATCATCGCCGCAATATCTGGAATACTAGTATGAGCAGCCTGAGCGTTGCACAATCGTACGCTCATGGTGGACCCCCTGTGTGGGCTAGGCACTGCACCAAGTTCTCTACCGAATCTGTGCTCAGTGACTTCTCTGGGATCCATCTGGGGAGACCAGGTTCGGGAGACAAGTTGCTGGACCCTGCATTGGATCATGGGATGCCGCTTACTGCCATTTCCGCCTCACCACCTGAAAAACAGTTGCAAGTGGAAACGGTGATGGGGCTGTGAGATTGTGGGACGTTGAGACGCAGAAAGTCATCTCCAGACGGACGAAAAAGTTCGTACAACTTGAAAAGTCCCTTCGAAGTTCAGGCCACACGCTAGAACCTGAAAGTATTCACTGGCAGTTCGCCATCACAACTCGCATTCATGATGAACCATCAAACAGCAAATTTCTATTGCAATAGTCAATACCAGTTTCCGATGCACCCAGCCCCAAGGCCAGGTGGACCGCCAGAGAGCTATCCACCTCAGGTTTTACCACTGACACCCAATGGCTCTTTTGAAACTCTTCTTAACTTCTTGCCACCTCCGCATACACCAAGTTCAATGTTCAATGCACCTACTAGTAATCCATATGGTACTGGTGCATCGGCCCTTCATCAAATGATGTCAACACAACATGTCGAGCTGCTGCGTCAGATATGGGCTTCCGCTGACAGGTAGTGTCCTACCCCACCTGAACTTGTGTTAATACTATATTGGTATGTAACGAGGTACAAGTGAAGGAATAGAGTTAGGTGTTCGAGTAAACGGCAAACGTGGCATAGCACCTCTTGTTCTCGTGCCGCGACTACCATTCGTCGCGTGTACAATGCCGTGCTCAACATCGTGCTCGTCTTTTCTTTTCTCCACCCTCCTCTCCCTCTCTCTTCGTAGTGTACGATTCGACGCCTCACTCTCCATTTCACTCACTCACACAAGGGGCCTTGAGACCGCATACAGCCAGTGCAGCGAGGCGGCCCACCCACCAGCTCACTTCTCGGTCAGGACTTGCGCCTCGAGGTCGGGAAGCAATACACGCTTTCGCCCAAAACCCGTCGAAACATCTGAAGTTCTCTCCCTTGATGAACTCATAGCACCTGGTAATCTAGAGGAACTTGGTCAAGACTCAATTACTCGCAAATGAGGATGAGGACAAGAATTAGATTTGTAAGAGGCTATATCTAAATCGATTAATCCACGTATCCTGATTGGTTGCGCCACTTTGTGCACCTAGCGATCTAACCTCGCGAAGTTCAACGAACTGAACTTCGGTTGACTTCGTTACCATCGAAGCCTTTCGAACTGTGCACAATTTCCACTTCGCTTCGCTTCAGTTCACCTCGCGGCAACACTAGTTGTCAGAGTTGACACTCGTTTTCGGACTATTTACAGAATTGAAAATGTCACCGCAGGGGCGGCTATATTCATTTATGTAATAATACTCAAACACCGCTCTGCATCCAAATGACTATTCACCTCCGCTCTGCATCCAAAGGGATGCTTGTTTGTCTTACTCCAAGCCTAAACAAAGTCGGTGAGCGATGTAGATCTGGTCTATCGATTTGAAATCGGCTGTAATCCGGGTCGCCGGATGGCATGGATTCTACGTCATTTTTGCACGTCCGGACGGTTGTACGTACAGAAATGACTGAACTATGTGACTGAGCGATGTATCCCGAGGACCGCATCTCTGCCTCTGGATATGTCTGGTTCTTCCTAGCGACGTGTCCCGAGGACCGCATCTCTGTCTCTGGATATGTCTGGTTCCTCCGAGAATGGAAACCTGGTTTTACACTCTGCAATAGGAGAAATGAGAGCTTCATCTAACTTCTCAGCTATGCCATTTCGACAAGGTGTTCTCGGCGTGCGGCACATTATGAACACTGTAGTAGTGAGTACTGTTGGGGATGATCGGGCTGGGTGGAACTTCTCACAAGTGTGCTGGCCTCAAACTTGAAATGACTGTAGTAAGGGATAAATCCTGCTGCGACGCCTTGACCGGAGGCCTGCGATACACCGTGGATATTTCCTGCTGGCATGTACTCGGCCTCGGTACACGTCAACTCGTGAGTGATTTGCTTCTTCGCAAAGTTCTTCCACTATCAGTGGCACCGATTTGCGATATCAATCTCGAGAGGCTGTGTTCAAGTTCATATGTTTGCGTTTTGATTATTATCCGTTACTGAGGATACATGTTCTGACACTATCACCATCTATGGTAGAGTTCTACCGCTAGCCGAGCCTGCCAGACTGCATGGAAAAATGGCCGAGGGCTCCATAGCAATATATTATAAGTAACCTATTTTCCTACAGTACACCCAAAGTTACCCCACATCCCACACAAACCATGCGTTTCTCCTTCATTGTCACTATTACTGCTTTGACAGCATCTATGTTTGTCAGTGCATGCAGGCAAGAGGCCGCGCCTTGCGGCGGTGATGACTGCTGCTCTGGCTTATATTGTGATGTGGGTACTTTGTATCCAATATTTCACTCCATGACTGACCTTTGCGTATTATGAAAAGCATACGCCTACCGTGGGCTACTGCGTGCCAGTAACGGCATAGCTAGCGGCCTGACTTGCACGTCGCGACAGTAAGTCGTGTGTTCCTGCTTTCGTAGTAGTGCTGTGGCTGATGCAATGTCGCACATAGTTCGTTGCTTAACCAATCAAGATCTCGTTTCGGAATAAGTTCACTGCCGCTTGCGAAAAACCCGTTGTACAGGGGCTCGGATGTTCAATATGATATGATTTGAATACATGGCTCAAGTAGTACGATGACACATCGAGTCTTGACAACCGGAATCTCGTTATCGTTATCTGTGACGGGAAATTGTGGTTTCGGTACTACGACTGCCCATGCTGCGTATAATGTGGTACAGTAGATATGCACATAATGCATAATAAAAAATAAAAAATGAGAAATGATAGAGACATATTTGCCCATATACCACCGCTATGCATTATGAGCAGAGCCTGATGCACGACAAATCTACCATGATGCATGATTTTATAAGTCCAAAGTCAGTTTGTTATCGATTTTCATTGCCACTTTTTCCTTATGCATTATGAGCATATCTACTGCACATCGTTGGCGCTGTTCTCCACGGTGAGCCCGGGTATGTGTCCCAGCTCCATCCGGTTAGGCGGCTCGGGTTACATGCCTTACTAGGGGATCTAAATTTCGCTGTGTAGTAGTATTCATACACACATCCTACATCAGCTGAACTGTCCACGACCCCAATGGAGATCTCTCTACTACCTCACGTCCGTCCATCTCATTATTGTAACCGCTGCATGCTAAGTACTAGAATATGCAGTGGTATATGCCCGATGAACAATTTCAAGGCTCGCTACGAAGACAGAGAAGAAGCATGTTAGAATTCCCAGCATTCAATCTGCTCATAGTTGGACATGATCAGGGATGTCAGATAAAAAAGTGAATTTTGCAGCATCTCAAGAATATCCATTAGAGGGAGTCAAACATGGCGATTATCGCACCGATTCTGACGTCGATTTTTGATTTGGTTCTTCAACGTGAATCGATTGTGAATCGCCCTCAACTTTGAATACCCCCGATACTGTCAGTAAATTACCGTCTATCCTCCTTCAATTGTAGTACATAGCTTGTACGGTGAATTACAGTGCTAGTCACCATGTTATGACCCGCTACACACCACGCCAGCAATATACCCAAAGGCTGATGCACGACTTCCTACAATACAGCAAGATTCGCAAACGTATAGCCCATCGGCGTACTCGTCTCGCTGTGAAACAACTGCAAGTACAATGCTAGTATGCCAAACTCCAATCACGACTCAGAATCTACTAGTAGACTACGAGTTCTTTCTCCGACTCCTGCAGACTCATCAGGAAAACATTGGATTCATTTTTCGGCCTCCTCTTAATTTTGGGTGGCACTCTCGAGCGGAACACTGAGAGAATGTTTGCATTGAATGCAATGATTGATAATTTTGGGCGGAGCCCTAAGGCACCCGGCCCCGATAGTGGCCCTGACCTGTGCAAGAAAGAGCCGAGGTGAGCGAGGGCTGGTAGGCAATCTCGCAGTCACAGACTCAGTAAGTAGGTACCAACAACCCGGGCCCAATAAAGAAGAAATTTAACTAGTGCTGGTAAGGTATAATGTAGGCTGCGAGGAACTGAGAGACGAAGAAGGGTATGTAGTGGTGGGAGGGGAAACAAAAGGCAGAAGGCAGCAGGCGGGCTGGAGCCTGAAGTGAGGCGCGAGCACGGTGTGGTACGGAGACAAGATAGGTCACGTGCCGACCTACCGTTGACACAAATCCTTATTTGTCAATGGTCGGAACTTCTAGCCCGAAGCGAAGCGAGGGATGCCATAGAACTTTGACTTTGGATCAGTGTACTAGGCAGACCACCTCCTTATAAAAGTAGAACTTCGGCAGTGCATGACTATACGAAGACAGTATACTCAGTCGCGCACTCGAGAGAGACAACGCCTGAGGTACGAATCACATATCGCAGTAGACGAACGACAGATGTCGTAGTTGAATCAATATTGCGCTATGCGCATGGTATAACCTAGACAGCTGACACTTGACATGTAGGCACTGGAATGAAGATATACGATCAATCGAATAAATAATGAAAACATATAACGGAGAGACCGCTCACTTGAGACGTGCTTGCTTTATCCTCGCCAGCGAGAACGGGTTATCAGGGGAGTCTTGAAAGGACATATTTTCTTGGTTGTAGATTTTGAGGGGGCGGCACACAAAGGGAGAGCTTGCGAGGCGGGGTCACTGGTGGCTTCACAATGGTGGCAAATCGGAAGAGGATGCTTGTCCTCAGCCGCGTGAGTCCATTGAACAGGTGCACACCTCTAGTCCGAGCGCTAGTTTGATTAGTGAGCCTCCAGTGTAGTGCTGTGGCGATATTTTAAACTCCGCCGCCTTATTATAAATTGCCCCGTTATCTAGGCGTCTTCCCCCACAACCATTCCCCTCACAACCAACTCCTTCAATTCTCGTGCTCTCTATAGCTATGTGAGATTTTACTTGTTTACTACGCTTATACGAGGCTGAAAACAACCCAGAATGCAGATTTTTGTCAAGACACTCACCGGCAAGACCATCACCCTCGAGGTTGAGTCCTCTGATACCATCGACAACGTCAAGGCCAAGATTCAAGACAAGGAGGGGTATGTATCCATGTATACAAGTAAGACCTGCGACTGACGCTTGTTTCTGCAGTATTCCACCTGACCAGCAGCGTCTCATCTTCGCGGGCAAGCAACTTGAGGATGGTCGGACACTCTCAGATTACAACATCCAAAAGGAATCTACCCTTCACTTGGTCTTGCGTCTCCGTGGAGGTATGCAGATCTTTGTCAAGACTCTCACGGGGAAAACCATTACGCTGGAGGTGGAGTCGTCTGACACCATTGACAATGTAAAGGCGAAGATCCAGGACAAGGAGGGTATTCCTCCTGACCAGCAGCGCCTCATCTTCGCCGGCAAGCAGCTTGAGGATGGTCGTACGCTGTCCGATTATAACATCCAGAAAGAGTCCACCCTTCACCTCGTTCTTCGTCTTCGTGGCGGTATGCAGATCTTCGTCAAGACCCTTACGGGGAAGACGATCACGTTGGAAGTGGAGTCGTCTGACACCATAGACAACGTGAAGGCGAAGATCCAAGACAAGGAGGGCATTCCTCCCGACCAGCAGCGCCTCATTTTTGCCGGCAAGCAGCTCGAGGACGGTCGTACTCTTTCCGACTACAACATTCAGAAGGAGTCCACTCTGCACCTCGTCCTTCGTCTCCGTGGCGGGATGCAGATCTTCGTCAAGACCCTCACGGGTAAAACCATTACGCTGGAGGTGGAGTCATCGGACACCATCGACAACGTCAAGGCGAAGATTCAGGACAAGGAGGGTATCCCGCCGGATCAGCAGCGTCTGATCTTTGCCGGAAAGCAGCTCGAGGATGGTCGCACGCTATCAGACTACAATATCCAGAAGGAGAGCACACTCCACCTTGTTTTGCGTCTTCGTGGTGGGCTGTAGTCCGTGTTGTTGTCCCACTTACTTACCGTTGAACTTGTACCATTTACGCACATCGTATTACACCATCCTACAACTACGTACATTGTCTCATAGTCGAAGAAGCACGTCGGTTTTCCTAGATTGTGACACTGCGGCCTTGAATCCACATAGTTGAAGAGTCAGCACCGCTCTGAGATTCGCGGCGCTTTGTTTGGTCGTTACCGAGGGCACGCGCTTTCAGTCCCTCCCTCAATGACTCTCACCCTTATTAGTGTTCAATCCACTGTGACCA
>PVYJ01007353.1:0-13739 GCA_002995095.1 Rhizopogon sp. AM-2018a | reverse complement strand
TGTCGTCACACGGTCCTTATGCATAGTATTCGTTCTTCGAAGGTTACTGCTTATTTTTTCGTTGGGAAAGAAGTATACTATTGGCTTATAGTGCTACTTACATAATGTACATAGTTCAAATGCCAGTTATTAGAGATGCAGAGCACTATGCAGTGGCAACTTGAATAGCAGCATTTTGAGGCTCTTTTCTCTGGAAAATTTGAATCTCAACAACATTGATGGCGATAGTAAACAGTCCTGTGTGTTTCGGCGCCGCAGGCCTCAAGAAACGGCTTTGGGTGAGGGTGCTTCATGCGTTCCTTCTTCCCTCGATTTAATTTAATTTAATTTCTGGCAGAACCGTACACCTTTAGCCGCCAAGGGAAACCGCGGCAGTCACTCACGCTGTCACATGATATCACTCTCTTCTTCATTTGCTTGCACTCGACCACTAGAGATGCTGACTCGGGCAGTTCGTCATATAAGGACACTTAATTACAATCGTCTCCTCCATTCATCAGCCCATTTCCGCAGTCAATTATCAAGTATTGAACGCGTTTCGGAGGATGTCGACGTTTGCATCGTCGGCGCTGGCCCGGCTGGCCTTAGTGCCGCCATTCGACTAAAGCAGTTGGAACAAAAAACCGGAAAAGAATTCAGGGTCATTGTCCTGGAAAAGGGCGCCGAAGTGGGTGCGTACACTTAGCACTGAACGCTCCCCCTTCACTGTAACTCCCCTCAGGCTCCCATATTCTCTCCGGAGCTGTCATCGAACCTCGAGCACTTGATGAGCTCTTACCCGATTGGTCTCTCCGGGATAACCACCCACTCACTCAGTCTGCAACTTCCTCTCGCATGCGTTTCCTCACCGAGTCGTTGTCGATACCTATGCCTCATCCCCCGCAGATGTCAAACCAAGGCAACTACATCGTATCACTCTCCCGCTTCACTGCCTGGCTCGGAACTATAGCGGAGGAGATGGGTGTTGAGGTGTATCCCGGGTTTGCAGGTGCGGGCTTGGTCTACGCAGATGATGGGAGTGTCGTCGGTGTCAGGACGAATGAAGTGGGTCTGGACAGGCAAGGATGCATGAAGGAGTCTTTTGAGCCGGGAATGGAGTTTCGCGCCAAGGTCACCCTAATTGCTGAAGGAGCCCACGGTTCCATCGCCAAGGAACTCATCCAAAAGTTTGATCTTCGCAGAAATTCCGATCCACAAACGTATGGCATCGGCCTCAAGGAAGTCTGGCGTGTAGATCCGTCGCAATATCGACCTGGAGAAGTCATTCATACCATGGGATGGCCTCTTGACTTCAAGACATACGGCGGTGGGTGGATTTATCACATGGCCGATGGGCTTGTCAGCCTTGGCCTTGTCATTGGACTCGACTATGCCAACCCATATTTAAGTCCCTATAAAGAATTTCAGGTATGCCCTTGTCGATTACAACATGTTCGCTTCTGATATCCCATTCAAGCGCATGAAACACCATCCATATTTCGCACAGCTCCTTTCTGGCAACTCCACAAGGTTGGCGTATGGTGGGCGTTCGCTCAACGAAGGTGGCCTTCAATCTGTGCCACAGCTCTACTTCCCTGGTGGTGCTTTGGTTGGTTGCTCAGCTGGCTTCGTCAACATTGCCAAAATCAAAGGAACTCATAATGCGATGAAGAGCGGTATGCTAGCAGCCGAAGCAGCCGCTGATGTTTTATCACATGGTTCTAGTAATGGACCCGCGGACATGTCGCATTACGAAACCGCCCTGAAGAATAGTTGGATTTGGTCAGACCTCAGCGAGGTTCGCAACTTGCGGGAAAGCTTTCACACTCCGCTCGGCATTTGGGGGGGTATCATATACTCTGGAATTGATTCCCTCTTCCTTAGAGGCCGCACTCCATGGACGTTTCACAATCGAAAAGGACTGACGGACGCACAGCACACTCAACCCGCCTACCGATTCAGCCCTATCAACTACCCTCCCCCTCAGCCCCCGCTGTCAACAGATTTGCTGACTTCCTTGACTTTAACCGGTACGAACCACGCAGAGGACCAGCCCGTGCACCTTCGTGTGCGCAAAAACGATGTTGAAGATATCAACTTGCGGAAGCTGCACGTACAGCGGAATGTGAACGAGTACGCTGGGTTGCTACAACGGGCTTGCCCAGCCGGCGTTTATGAATATATCGAAGACGAGATGGCAACTGATGGCTGGAATGGACATAAACTAGTCATCAACTCACAGGTGCATTTTCATTCTCTAATCATTGCGCCATGTTTATATTGGTCTTTGCAGAACTGTATCCACTGCAAATTATGTGATATAAAGGTTCCCACACAGGATATCACATGGACAGTTCCTGAGGGAGGTGGAGGTCCAAAGTACAGTGAGTGTTTTGTTGGTAATTATTGCCGCCATGATCTGATCTTATTCTCATCACTCAGCCATTACTTGATGATATAATGTATTTGGTAGTTTACCATGCCATATAGTTGGTTGGCACTATATAAAGGCTCTGGTGGAATGGCAGAACTTGTCTCCACCTCGAGTAGAGATGCGATCCCTTCAGTGAGCAATGCTTCTCTCTCACTTCAAGGCTTTCTTTATCAGGTCCTAAGACCGGATGAGGATAGTACTGGCCTTACCAACTACGTTTGTCCCCTCATTACTTGGGATATGAAATTACAACTGAAGAAGTCTCCGAATGGATTACTCTTTGGTGACTTATTCACCAATATTTGCCTTGTCCAGACCTCGGATTCTCCAATATTAATTATACTCCGTCATCAGTGGCTTTATGGACCGTACTTGATTAAACGGTTTAATATTAATCCGGTATGAATTAGGCCCCTTCTTCCTCGTCCTCATCACCAGACACTTCTGCATTCTCTTGGCCTGCCTTGGCCATGAGCTGTGCGAGATCCTGCTCTTCCGTTTCGGAGACGGCTTTTGGCTGATGAAAGAATGAGAACACAGGGGGAGTGTAATAGATGACCTCGCTGCACCTTCATCTTTACAACTAGATTTCCACCTTGGGCCTCAATAGTAGCATGAATTGACTCGATCGCGCGTTCCAGACGATCAACGGCAGCGTACTGAAAACTCTTAGAAAGCTATATGATCTAGAACGATAGAGGCGGACCTTGTCTGTTGCGTTCGTGCTAAGCACGTATAGCGGAGGAGCCACGAGCTTGGCTTTAATCGGCACCGTCTCGTTGCTTTCTGCTTCACCCGCTCTTAGAGCCTTCTTGATGGCATCGATACCAGCAGGGGTGTAGCAAGTGAGCTCAATATCAGCACGCAGTTTAATAGGCTGGGGGGTCAATCGTCGTGCGATCGTGCCCATAAGAATGGAGATGGCTGCTGGTGATACAGGGTTTGAAAGGGATGAAAATACAGTTTCTTGTTCACTGATGTCGTTAAGCTCTTGTAGAAGGGAAAAAATTGTACTAAGACGCACGTTAAAGCAAGCTTGAACGCATCATATGGATGGCCATATTTGAGACCAAGTGGCCAGGCTACTTGTTCATACAGTTTTTCCAACCGTTCTTCCTCGCTCGACCCATCATGCGGTGGCGCAGCGGCCTCCTCAGCAGCCACGACAGCCGCAGCCTCTTCAGGATTTTCCTTCTTCGCCGCGCGTCTTGACTTCTTTGTCTCTTTCTCCACCGCTTCTTCCTCAGGCGAAATAGCAGCGTCTGCATCCATTGATGGCAGCTTCGATGCGACATGCCGCATGATAGATGCGACGGCTTTTGATTTCATGTACCGTTCTTCGCATTTGATGATGTCTTCGGGGGAGACACGACGTTTTGATAGATCGATGTAGCCTGTGTTAAGGGACTGCGATAGGCTTATTAAGAACAACTAGGATGTAAGATCGGCACACCTTTTTCCCTATCCACACGAAGTACCACCACGACTTCGTTACGGCCTACACGGATGAGCTTTTGTATTGATCGGATACGTCTACGGGAGAGCTCTGAGAGGAGAATCATTCCCTCAATGTTGTCGTATTCAAGCTTGTTTTATATATTAGCATCGCCAATGAAGAGGTAAGGGTGTACGTTGCGCACCAGCTTGACATAGGCACCCATTTCCGCAATCTGGCGGACTTGCACCATGACGAGCTCGTCAACTTCTGGAAATCTTTGTTCATAATACCTCATGGCGAAAATGGAGAGTGGAGGGTAACTTTTCAAGAAATGTAGCTGGCGCTGTAGGCCGCTATATGTAGAGCTGACTCGTAGCCGATAGTTTGAGATTATCGATACGCAATTTTCCAAAAAAAGTTACCGCGTTAACCCTAACCCTATCCACCACACGTGTTTCTCGTGCGACGTACTTACTTGAAGTCAACTTTTGTGCTCATCGCTGTCCCCCATCGTTTGCTCGTCGTGTTCTGGTCACCGTTGCTGGCAATGGCGTTGTCTACTGTTAGTTTGACGCCATCATACACCGTCCAGGAAGCCACACGACAGTCCACTCAAGCCTGGAAGAATGATCTCACTAACCTATTCCGTCAGGCGAAGGATCGATTTGCAGATGTCGTTTGGGAACTTCACCCAGACGATAATCACGACGACCACGATGAAGTTTGGGGTCATAAAGGTGCTTATACTACAGCCTGCTCGTTGTTGTCTGCGCTAATAAGGTCTAGCTATCGTGTATGCACGCGCCCCACCTTCTTTCCAGCAACGCTATTTTCAATTCCGCCCACCTCCCATTGCTTCCCCGACCCCCTACTCTACAAGTCCTTCTCCAGCGCCAGCACAGTCTGCCATGTCTTTGAGTCTCACTCTGGACTATGCTCAGACATCCCGTTCACCATCACCGTACCGTTCATCATCCCCTTCACCCTCCACCAACCTCAATGCCATCATGCGTATACCTGCCGTTAGTAGCACAGTGCTCTTTTCAAATGAACTAGAATACCTGTACACAGGCGAGGGACTTGGCGAAGCATTTGAATTTCTTTTTGACACCTCTGAGTCGCGCGAGCTCGTTGATGCGGAGGAGAACCGTGTTGACAAGCTGCGCAAAGACCTCGTGTTCATGTGGAGATCTCGTCTTTATTCTGACGTGCGCATTGCCCTATCTGGTACATTTTCCTCGACAAATCACGAGCCAGCGACCGCTATTTTTTCTTCTCACCGCTTCATCCTTGTGTCGCGCTCTCCCTACTTCCACGCACAGCTACTGAACTGGGCCCAACCAGCAAAGCCTGGGGAACCAATCACAGTCACACTCCCCTCCCCTCCGTTTACCCCTGCCTCTCTCCACTTTACGCTGGGGTACATCTACACAGGAACCCTTGCATTCTCCCACCGGACGTATGACCTAGACACCGCATTCGCTATCCTTAAGTCCGCAACGTACCTGTCTTTGGATGGGTTGGTAGCTGAAATTCAGGCCCGGATCGTGTACGAGATGCTTCACGGGCTATTCCATGCATCTCTGGAGTTCAATGAGTACGAGCGGATTACAAGCTCCAAGTGGGGCACGGGGGGTTGCCGTTGCCGACAATGTGCACGACGAGCACCACGTGTTCTCGAATTCGCGCTTGCAGACGATGTCAAGAACACATATTTGGAAAGGGGTGCTCGACGGGCGCTGGTAGGCCTGTTTGGCGAAGGCTGGTGCATCTCCGAATTCGCATCCATTCCACAGAAGATCCGAGAAAATCTGCTCAAGGGTTTGGCGAAGCGGACGACGCCGCTGAACGTGTTTCCCCTGCTGTTTGCCGCGCAGCACGCGATGAAGAAGCTTGATTCTGTCATCGATGCGTGGGCGGATACGTCGCGTGAGATGGTGCTGCAGGCGCGGAAGGCAATTGACGAGTGTCTTGTGAGCCAGAGCGCCGAGTGCTTCGACCAGGAAGACTGGCTTGAGATCATGGAGGCGGATGGGGTGAGGTTTGAGGATGGCGAGCGGGTTGCCTGGGTAATGGAAGCAATCAAGCGTGGAATGGTTGAGAAACACGCTGGAATGATGTATCAGGTGAAGATTGATGTGATATCGACTATGCATGATGCTGATATTTGTGCAGAGCCTTGTGAATATCCTCCTGCGACCACACCCTACAGACGAAGACGCCGCTATGCTCTCCGCTACATCGCACATCCGCGTGCAAGTCGAGGACGCGCGCGCAGATCTTATTCGGTACATCCGAAAGCGTTGGATGGGCACGCGTCAGCAAGGCGGTTTTGATGGCCTCGAGGGCTGGGCCATCAAAGAGATCTCTCAGGGTATGATTTTATGTGCATGTCTTATTTTACCCTCTGACGCTAGAACATCTGTATTTTTATCAGAACTGGAAGTCTCAGTTGATGACCTTATATCACCTGCTCAGCCCTCCAATCCCAGGCGTACCGCCTTCCGAAAATCTTCTGCAGCCACAGATGCGGAGTCTGATACACTTAGCGTGCACTCGCTGCGCGCGTCTGTGCTCAGTCGTAACATCAACGGTCCTCACAAGCACGCCCGAGAGGCTACTACCACCTCATCTGCTGCAAGCGTGCGCACCGTCGGGCGTTCGTCTCCACGCGTGCCTACAACTCCCAAGTCTAATGATGTACGCCCAGATTCCAAGCTCACGCCTGACTCGCAGAGTATCACCTCGGTGCGATCAAGTGCAACGGATAAAGCTGTACAATCTTCCGCTCGCACGGGAAATGCCAGTCCTTCGCCAAATGGGACGAAACCCACACTAAGTAAGCTCATCACGTCTTCCTCGCCTTCTCCAAAGCCAAAATCCATTGCACCCTCGGTGCGTTCACGTGTTTCCACTATTCGTTCTTCTGCACCAAAGTCCACGCTCCGTATTCCATCCACTTCCCGCCCGAACTCGAGTTTGTCAAGTGCCATAAGCGACGCCACGTTTAGGACTGCTGCCTCTGAAATGGTCACACCTACATCTGCCACACGCTCAAGGAAGGCGTCTGGAGGATCCACTGTTTCCAATGTGAGCACGAGGACTGTAGGGACGAGCAGAGGTACTACTGCGAGACAAAGATTATCATCCGGTGTGTCCACGGCATCCGTATCGACAACGACGGCTGTCGCCCCACGAACTTCTGCCCGCCGTTTAGCAGCCGAATACACCAAGCCCACGCCCACCAAGCGTACACCAGCCAAATCCGCCACTCCCTCACCAAGACAGCCGTTTAACAGAGTCGCCCCCGAGAAACATCATCACCCTCAAAAATCCCTTCGCATTACGCTTAGCGACCTCGACAAGGGAAAGGATCGTGAGATGAACAGCCCGGATGATGATGACCGTGGCTCCTCGAAGCTGGATGATGCCTCTCCTGATTCAGACTCTCCTCACGCACTCACACGTCGTAGGTCATCAGACACTATTACCACAAGCGTACGAACTCCCGAGCAATCAACTACCTCCCTGGTGGAGGCGGAGGTTGTCGTTCAGCTTCGCGGCGCGACGCTCGAGATTGGCATCCCGTGCATAGTATCATCGAAGCGCAAGCGCTTCAAGGCCTTTGCACGGTACATTGGCGAAGTCGAAGGCGAGCTTGGACCCTGGGTCGGCATTGAAGTGCCACTGGAAGCCTGGGTTGGTGACCCTTCGGATGGCCGTCAGTGGAATGATGGGTCGTGGGGTGGCGTCCGTTACTTCGATATAGGAAGTAGTGGATCGGAGTGGGAGTTTGGCGCAGACGACCATCAGACTCAGAGACGGCGGAAGATGGACTGGATGAACGGGTCAGGGAGAGATATTCGTGGGCTGAAACGAGAAGGAGACCAGTTGACTGTAGGAATCGACCGCACGAAGCGGATGCGAAGCTCATCACCGGCAGCTTCAGATGTGTCTATGTCAGAGTCTAGGGGATTGTTTGTCCGGCCACAGCAAGTCCTATATGTCGTGGATGCCGTCGGGGCTGATCTCTGAAAAATGGATGAGAGGACGTGACCAGAGACAGTTAATTTTCTTCTTTTCTCCTGGTTATTGCTTTGCTTTCAACTCGTATTGTTTTGATTTGGCCCTTCGCTTTTTCGCATTTCAACCACGATCCTTGCATTGATATACCAGACAACCACGCTCTCTCACGCGATTCCCTCTTCGTTGCATACATTACTGATGACAATATACTAACTTTGACCACTAGTAGGTAGGGGAAATGTCTCTTGGAGTTTTCGCATAATCTTTTCAGCAGACTTGAAGAACGTAGCCTTCAGTTGCCTTATCTTGAGTCACTTTGCCTTATCATAGATTCCCTCAACTCCCTAGGCATTCCTGAGATTTTATATTCCAGTCTGCTACATCAAAGACCTGTCTAGCTGGAACTCGAGATTCGGCAGCAAGATCTGGTAACTATATGAGGTCTTTCTACTCCACTGGAGTACTTCAATTGGCTTTGTGCAAGATCGAGAAATAATCACTCTGAGGCTAGCTCATGATAAGGCAATGCCTGTACTCCAAAAAGTATCTACGCTCCGTGATGCATATACTGTCCATGTAAGAATAAATAAGAAACTAACAGAACAAGGATGAGAAGAAGCTTATTCGAAAGAAAGCGGGAAGATGGTGTACTAGATATGCCCAGAGTATCGCACCCACCCTCAGCTATTTATCCCCCCTACATAATCACGCAATCCTTGTCCTCCAATTTCGCACCCTGGATTCCCATCTCTGCAAATGTTGTGGGTGCTTTCGGGCCAGGCGGACGTGCAGCCTGGGGGCTCGGCGCTCTATCTGGACCTCCCGGCAGCCCTTGTGGTGGTCCCTGTGGTGTCGATGGCCCAGAACCTTGCCTCTGTCCAGGTGGTCGACCAGCTGGACGGGCATACGCTGGCTGAGACTGCTGCGGTGGCGATTGTTGGCGTGACGGTGGTGCACTCCCAGACCCAGGATCGACAAGTGTGTAGCGGTGTTGACCGGTGAACTGCCTATGTCCTTGTTGTCCTTGTTGTTGTGGTTGCTGGGGTATATTAGAGGATGATCCATCGACGACTACTGCCGGCTGTGCGTGGCTTTGTGGTGGAGGGTGCTGCTGAGGTGACCGCGCAGTCGAGCTCCTCCTTGCCATCTCCATTACTTGTTTCTCATCTTCTGCACTCATGCGTGACTGGACGCTGGAGCGTTCTCGGGCTTGAGTGCGCTTGCGCACGAGCTTGGCTTCGGTGATCGTGTCATGTTCTTGTCGTGAAAGGGCTTGGGGAACTACTTGATTGAGCGCTTCAATACGCTCGAGAGCGTCTGTGTTTCCGTGCTCCGAGGCCTGCAAACTCTTGAGTGACGAGATGAGCGTAAAAAGAAGGAACATACGAGGGTGTACCACCTCATTGCCTCTTGAATATCCTTTTCACCGCCTACACCGACCTCTTTATAATATCCCATAGCAAACTCTGCACTTGGGAGCCCCCGCCTCGCCGCCTTCTCAGCAAACGTGAATGCGAGGCCTTCGTCCTTGTCGAATGCGCCTTCTGCACCACACAAGAACCACTTGCTGAGCGCCATGTCCGCCTCCACCTCGCCTTGCTGGCTCGCGAGAGAGTAGTACTGGACGCTGAGGAGGGCGTCAAAGGGGAAGGGCGGGCTGGCGAACTCGTAGGCGTGCCCGAGCTTGTATTGCGCGGGTGCGAAGCCGAGGTAGGCAGCACGCTCGAGGTGGCGACGAGCCTCTGATTGAGCGATGGGGGCTTGTGGCAAAAGAGAGGGAGGCAAGGAAGCCGGGGAGAATTCGCCAAGGAGGAGGAGGGCATAGACATATGCGGGTTGGGGAGTGGTGGTGGTTGCAAGGGTTGCTGCGCGCTGCAAAAAGGGCAGGGCTGCAGCGGGATTGGGAGGGAGGCCAAGCTGGCCCAATAAGTGGGCCATTCCCATGCGCTGGGGGGAGGGTGAGTCAGACTCATGATAAAAAGAGGGATGAGGACACGAACATAAACGCAGCTCTCTACTCCCAACTTGGCACCTCTCTCAAAACAGTCCTTGGCATGGACGGCATCGTTGAAGTTTTCATAATCACGTCCCAGGCGGAACCAGGCAGAGGCGAATCCCGCACGTGCAGCAGCTTCAAAATCGCGGAAGGCCTGGCGAGGATTATGTGGGATGCGATCCGGGTAGGCACCACTTGCTTCTAAGGTAGCACGGAGGTACAGTGCTTCAGCTGCGTGTAGCGGGAGTGGGGTCTGGTTAGTGGAGGAAAGCTGTTGAATGAGAGGGACTGCAGTGGATGCAAGGCGTTGTAGTTGTGGGTCTGCAATGCTGACGGGTCCTGCTGGTATGTCAGTTGAACTTGGTTGTTGGGTACGGTCAACGAGGAGAAGAACATCACGGGCCCATGCAAGCTTGAGGGCAGGATCATGGGCAGGCTGTTGGATGGTGGGAAGGGCTGTAGAAAGACTTTGTATGGTGGGAAGAGGGGCAGTGAGACTCGGTACAGCGCTTTGTGCACGTGGAGGGGGCTGGTGCTGCATGGGTGGCTGAGGAGGGCGGGGGGAGTGTGGTGGTTGTGGTGGGTACTGTGACTGCTGGAGAGGAGGGTAACTTGGAGCGTGGGGTGGAGGAAGAGGGCGGGGAGATGCGGGGAGTGGAACAGTAGCTTGGATGGGTGGATTCCACGGGTTCCAAGGGGTGTTACTGTTCGGAGGGGGTTGGAAGGAAGAGCGAGGACCTTGAGGAGGGGTAAAACCTGGATTTGGGTTGTAATTTGGACGAAGAGACTGGAAATTTTGGTTCAAGTGTGGGGGGTAAGCAGAAGCAGACTGGTCGAGGGAGCGGGCCATCTTTGTATGTAATAAAAGGAAGGGGACACGTTAACGGAGTGACTAGTGAAGAGTTGGAGTAAGATCGCGTACATTAGAAGGTAGATCCGGGTCAAGGCGATGTGGACGAGGTGCGGGCAAGGGTGACTTGGACTGATCGCGTTGTTGAGAGATGTACTCCGGAGGGAGAGGCGGGAGAGGTGGTGGAACTACGGGGTGATACCCTGCAGGGAGAGGGGGGGGTACTGGAGGTGCTGACATACTAGCTCAGTGCTGCGCGCGTTGCCCTTCACCCTGACTGGTCTTTATTTAGGCCACCATCAGTTTCACCACCGCGTAGATTACGAGTATTATGTCAGCGCAAGCATGTTGGCGTAAATACGTTCGGTTAAACCCGGGTTCTGCCGCGAAACAACGATCACTAGCTCGTCGAGCACCACGGCCAGCTCAACATGAGCGCACCAGGTCCTACTACAATGAAGACCTTTAAAAAGCGTTTCTATACTGTCCTTCCGCGCTCATCATCTCCTTCCACTTCCTCTATCTCCCGTGTACGCTCCACTTCAGCACCTTCTGCTCGTTCGCTCTACACTGCACCATCAAGTCCCCTTGCCTTTTTTGACACCCTACCTCCACCCCAACCACAACCTAGCAAACCCCACGTCCTTTCTACCTCCCGTCTTCCTGCAAAGGCCGAAGGCGAGGGTTCTTCCCATCACTCTCAGGGCCAGCCACCCTTCTTGGCCCTCACATCCCCCCAAGCAAATTCTAACCCCCCTCCCCACACTCCTCCATCACACCAGTCCTCCTCCTTCTTTCCTTATTCCCCCTTCGTAACAATACCCTTCTACAATATCGCCCTTTCAGATGCTCACACCGACTCTCATCCACGAGAAAAGAAACATAGGGTTCGGTACCATCTCGACGTCGGAGCGTATGGCATACCGAAGAAGGCCAAAAGTCAGGTCTCAGGCAGAGGAATAGGCACTGGTAACGGTAATGGTTGGTTAAAAATGGACGCGCAACACCAGAAAGAGGATCTCAGTCTCGCTGTCCAAGTTGGCGAGGATGCTTACTTTATCCAGGAGAATGCCATGGGAGTCGCAGATGGCGTTGGCGGTTGGTCACGAGCTAAGACACCTGGTATGTTCAATTCACAGCAACCTCCTCGATTCTGATCACTTCTTCCAGACGCCACTTCATCCAAGTATACCTCCACAGACCCTTCGCCTAGTGCACTATTCGCCCGCCGATTAATGCACCATTGTTCAGCAGAGGCCTTACAAGCCGAGGCATCATCATCCCGTCGCCGGGATTCATCACCATCTCGGTCTACATCCCCGCACCGGCATCCGGGCTCTACGGCCCTCAAATCGGCTCGGCTTTGGAATGCCGAGATCGACGAACTTCATGAGGAGTTCGAAGATTCATTGGAGGATCTTGAAGACGGACTGGACGTCCTAATGATTCTAGAACGCGCGTACGAGAGAACCCTCAACGCTCATGTCATTCCAGAGCCTCCTTGTCCGCTTATGAAAGCGGCCTTATCATCACCACTCGCATCCATACCCGAGGATGCGCTGCTCACTACCTCCTCTAAATCTCCGCAGTCGACTCCACACATACCAGAACCTCCGCCTCCGAAGATGATCCCACTCATGACAGGTTCTTCCACCGCCCTTGTTGCAGTCCTTCAACACTCTCACAGTACTCCTCCAACCGCCTCCTCCCAACCCCGCCCATTTATTTTTCAAAACCCCCCAGACATAACCTCGCGCGAGGAGACCCACGACGCGGTGCTTAAGATTGCACATCTTGGTGACTGCATGGGTATGCTGGTGCGTGATGAGAAAATCGCTTGGCGCAGTGAAGAGATGTGGCGGGCCTTTAACACCCCCGTGCAGCTCGGTCCCGCATCCTCTGCGCGGCCTCGAGATGCACAAATCCTCAGCCTCCCGGTTCAGGCGGATGATATCCTCATTCTAGCGTCTGATGGACTGTCCGATAACCTGTGGGATTACGAGGTCCTTGATGAAGTGGTGCGCTTTAAGCGCTCTTTCCTGAAGGGTGACAGGGATGGAAGCGGTGAGGGTCTGCTTGGCCGTCGAACGCTAGCTGGGATGTTGAGCGAAGCACTGTGTTCACGAGCGCGGCGCGTGAGCGAGAGAAGAGGGTGGGGTCTTGAGGACGGCATGTTTGATATGAAGGATGAGGTACCGTTTGCTTGTCGTGCAAGGGAGGTAGGGAAACCGTTCAGAGGTGGTAAAATAGATGGTGCGTTTATCAAATTCGTGCGGTTGCATGGTATTGAAGTTACTCGCAGATATTTCGGTATTGGTAGCTGTCATTTCACCCGCTACTGATGTCGGCCGGGGCTCATTATAAGCACTGGGCTCTCAGATTGGTTTGGCCGATCTCGGCCGATTGCATCAAGATTTTTACTTTGTCTTAGACACTCATTGCTAGCGCATTAGCATGTGTATTACCTTGGCAGTGTTCATTTATATGTGTAGATATACAACATTATGTATGGCGGATGACTGGTTACGGTCCAAATTGCTGATTTGCAGAGCAATATTTCATCGAAAGTTCGATCAATGTTTGTTCCAATATCGCGATTTTATTTTATTCAAACATGTCAGTGTCACAGCAGCTGGTCACGGTATGACTGACTCAAATGCAATGCTTTAATGTTCAATAGCTCCATCACCTTTGATTCTTGTCTTCACAACTTCCGACACAACAGTGTTATGTTATGGCACAGTTGTACTTGTCAGAGTGAAGTCTGAGTTGAACTCGAGCTCGTCGTCAACATTGAGGTGTGTCAAACGACGAGTAGAATTTCACACATAAGCGAGCCACCGAGTAGTAATGAATAGCAGTGTTCTGCCGGTCGCCAAAGGTTCACCAAAGTCGGTGAATGCTTACTCACGAACGTCTCCATGTCTACCGATGAACATGAACGGAAGGGCACTTGAACTATATATATGGTAGTTCACAAAATTAAATAGAAATTAAATCACAGGGAGAAGGAAGA
>PVYJ01007335.1:2681-23688 GCA_002995095.1 Rhizopogon sp. AM-2018a | reverse complement strand
ATTAGACTTTCAAATGCCGCAACTGACATGTAGAATGCAGCGCATTATCATAGAACAGCCTGTCTGTGAAGGACGTGAAACCGATGCTAAGATGACTCCGCAAGATCGATTGATTTGTGGTATTTCATATTATATAGAACGAAAGGCAGTAGACAACGAACATTAATGAAAGCATCTTCGAAAGTGGACTAATTGCGAATGTGAGCCTCACCAGGGCTGCTGCTCATCGTACGAGTCTGGTGGGGTTCATCAAGACACTCCAAGCGCCATCGCGGAGGCATCCTCAGAGTGCCATGGGACCAGCACGAGCAGTAGCACAAGAACGCCTTCCACCAATGAACATCCGGGAGTGAATCATTGTCGGATGGGTCGAATGGTGGGTCGTCTTCCGGCGTGCCCAGCAGTACGGCAGGCTGGTGTGTAGACGAACGTCGGGTATCATTGACTTTCCTATATTCTGGTAGATTGACAGCAGCAATGCGCTGTATGGCATCAATCAGCAGGAAGTGAAGAAGAGACGAAAGGATTCACGAACAGTGAACTTGCGTCCAGGTGCAACTTCAACGACTGGTGGCTCGTAGTTCGTTCTTGGTCTAGGGAAGGAAAGGTGCTGCCGCAGGGACTGCGTGACTGGGGGTGAGTGGCGCACATGTTCCTCTTCGGGGTGGGCATGGTTTGCCCACCAGCTTGATAGCTGGCGTCGGCGGGCTCTGAGGGCAGTAGGAACGGTGGTGTGCGGTGTGTTTGGTGTTGCGGGTATAGGTTGCGACTAGTGGAGAAATATAGCTGGATATTGGCGATCACTGTAGAAATGACACTCACATTCTCACTGAAATTCGCTCCTGAATACACATCGGTCGCTGCTTGTGCCAAGGGAGGGGTATCGTGAGGCGGACACGATATAGCAGGGAACTGCAGCGATTGTCAAGTCGACTAGAGAGGAGACAAAGTGAAGGGACATACGTCTAAGGGATCGCGAAACTGATCATTCTGAACAAGAGAAATTTGGTTTGTGCGAGAAGACGGAAGGAGTTTGTGGAGGTAGCGAGCGAGAGTAGACTGCTGTGGGTGGATTGTTGGGAGAGGCCTTGGCCGAGGGCCGAAAGACGACGACAGTTGGTGACGGCGTACGGCAGGACGAGTTGTTGCATCGGGCTTCATGATACTGAGCAGTGTAGATGGATGAAACAACAGGATCACGTACATTGAGTGAATTGCCGATGCGTGAACTCTTAGGTACAGTAGTCTATAAGACGACGTTAGCGTACGAGAAGTGATATGTAAGTGAATGCATACACTAGGTACAGGCCATATGCAAGCAAGGATGGCAGGTGGAATGTCGCATATATGGACCTTATCCAGATTTTGTTGGAAGGTCACAAATGCTAGTTGGTGAGAGTCTGGTGAGAGGATAAGGGAGTAGGGAAAATGAACGTCGAATGAGGCAAGGAGCTGGCGGGACTCGAAGGCCCAGAGCTTGATGGTGCAGTCAAAGGAAGCGCTGGCGAGGAGAGCACAGTCAAATGAAAGTGCTAGACCAACGACATGCTTGGTGTGTGCTTCAAAGGGAGCTCCGACAGTCTCCAGCGTCGATGAGTCGAATTCATAGATCGTCGTGGGGGAATCGACCGTGAAGGTAAATGCAGCAACGATGGTTCTGTCTTTCTTTGTCCAGAACACTGGCGCGTTTGGGATGGTCACGCCACCACTTAGTTTCCCTACCGCCACATCAAATTTCTGTGCCCGGAGATCCCACACCTCCAGGCACCTCCCATTTCCTGACTTCACGGCAACCTTTTTTGAGTCTTGCGAGAATCGAACTGCCTCCACCCACTTTCTATCAACACACCCGAATGGCCCAGCCACGAGTTCGCCGATGTTCAAGTCCCATATCTGCGTCGTATAATCGGTCGACCCGCTCGCGAGCAGCTTGTTGTCCATGGAGATATCGATGCAAGTGACTATACCTAAGTGGCCTTGAAGTGCTTTCGCCATCCCTGTCTCAACCTCATAGACTTTGAGCTCCCCAGGGCCTTTGAGATTTCCACCACCAGCGACAACCCATCGACCATCTCTTGACACCGCCACTGCAGATACTTTCTGCTCACAAACAACCAGCGCCTCCCCAATCTCCTTGCCTGCACGTAGGTCCCATCGCCGAACCGCCTTATCACTCGATATGCTGATCATTTGCTTCCCATTAGGAAAGTAAGAAATGGAACCAAAATATGGGTGCTCCCTTCGCTTGCCGTCCAGTGAATAGGCAATAATTCGTTCCAAGGTCATGACTTCAACTAATTTATTTGCTGTTGCGGAGGGTTGTGTCGAACCAGGGGCCATGACCGGTGCATTGCCCTGCGACATCGCCAAGTGAAGGACAGAGGCTGCCGCTGAGGTCCTGTGATCTCGGTTGAGTGATTTAGCTTTGCTTTCCCCTGCTGAAGGCAATCCATCAGTTCAATCGCGCTAGAAGTTCGCATAGGGTTTTCAACTTACCGACAGTCTAGCAAGGATGATGAGTGATCGTCAAACTGATGGACCAGAACGTTCACCAATGTTTATATCTCCCTCGGACGGGACCCTTTGATGATGGCTGTGCATTGCACAGCGTCCTTTTTGATAATCCTATTCGGTCATCGAACTGCATCTCTTTTCCGGTTAGGACTTCACAGCTATACCATCCTATGTCAGATCGCCAACTCAGCGAACCCAACGAGCGCCATGCAGGAGCTTCTTGCAAGTAAGAACTCCTGTGGCAGGCGACTTCAAGGTATTCCCTTCTTTATTCGTCCTGGAGACCATATCGAGTTTGCGATTGTCAATATCGATATCGTGCTGCTACATCTTTGTTGTCTGTTGTACGCACGCATGTTAATTAATATCTCTGCAGTTGACTCATTATGCCGCACATTTCTCAACGCCTCAAACCTTCAAGTTGTGTTGTCCTATCGGCACAACACATCTAGGACTTCCAACAAGAGACTCGCACCGACGTCTGTGTCCGTTCCAGTTATTCTCCACTTCGCGGGGCCTACCAAGCCCCGTCATCATGTCGATCGCAGACTCTCGGTCATAAAATCCCTCGCATCCACCTCAGATGACTGTATTACCCATTCGTAATGCTAGTTGAACACGTTTTAGCCTTGAACGGTACCTAGTGGATACAGGATAGACCAACTACAATATACCAGGTCGTTTTAAATTCAACTCGCGACCGGGGGTGTCTCCTTGACGTGGTCAATGTGCCAGTCCATTATGGTCCACCTGAACTTTGCCCATAAAGCTCTCGATCATGATAAGAATGCAATTGCTCCTATACAAATCCTCCCACAGAACGTAAACAGCGATGCATCCGGCGTGGTTGACACCAAGGATGACCCTAGACTCCGCGGTGACGTCGACCTCGAGCATAATTCAGTGAACAACCTTCACACAACAATGTATTCTCTCGACCAACGTACGATTCCCTGTCGCTCAGATCTGACGTCAAGTCTGGCCACTGAATAATATCATGATTTGCCTGCGGCATCTTGTTTGATTCAACTCACTTGCTCAAATTACATTCATGATCTCTGTTGGGATAATCGATCGAACGTACTAGTGTACGCCACGAGTAGTAGCCGGTCCTTACCGACGCCTTAGCAACACTCCATGCGACCACAATGACCGACGGACTCTAGCTAATCCACTTCTACTCAATTTATGGTTAGTATGCAGCATTTAGCCAACATAACCAATCACTCACCAAGGATAAGCAAGTCCGTCTCATTAAGAACAGGGCAGAACATTGACCACATAGAGCCGCTTCTGACGCAAAAAAGGTTCCATTCATAAGCAAAGAAAGTAGATTTCGAAGTTTGCTGCTAGGATAGGCCTTCGAAATGTGGTCACTCCACCAGCAATATGCATAAATGTATGCATTTGTGTCGCGGGCTTCTCGTATTAACAAATCAAGGCAGTGACATGCTAGCTGCTCATGAGCATGCGCATCATCCACGTGGTAGTCCTTCGAGCGTAGAGGTTCCCTTATAAAGTCACGGAGCGAAGCATGATATATCTCAATGGCTCCAACCCCGTTGGGCGGATTCAAGATAACGGGTGAAAATACTTCAAGCGTCACTGCCAACGCCTCCTTATCTTCATGAAAGATATCTTGGAGCTCGACTAGTGGAAGAGTTTCATAGAGTTGGATGTGGACGCCAATATCCGGCAGTGCACGAGTGGATTTTCCGAACTCGAGATAATCTGCCTATAAAACTGGTCGATGTTCGCACGGACAGTGGACTCCTCGCGAAGTAAGAGATCTAGCCTCTGCTGCGGGTGATGACCAGTGGCGGAGATAAAATTCATGGCCATCGCAGCGTAGACAAAGAGACCGCCTGCCTTGAATGCCAATGTTTCAAATTCGCCCTGTGATGGCCAAGGCTTGGGCGGATGACCGAAAACAGCAGGACGACTTGTCCTTATTTTATCTAGTGATGCTATCAGGAAGAAACGAACATCTTGTACGGTGTCGTCATCACGGGTAGTAAGACAAATTTCGTGAACACCAGCATGCATGGTCGAGCGAATATGGGCATCTGGGCGGCTTGTGAACATGAGGTGGATAATTGGCAAGTCTGGTACAGAGAGCGCCTCCGTCAAGAGCGCAACCAACCTTGCTGCTTCTTCAACGGAAAAGCATTCATCAAGAGCATCAATAATAATGGCGTAAGACGTCTCTTGCTGGAACCTCAACGTACGTATTGGGTGGATGACGAGCTCGCGTATCTGGTCACTGCGAGACTTATGAGACGAGAGGAGGATCTCATCATTCTCGATTGCTTTCACAATATCATCTCGAATGCGAGGGAAAGCCAGTGCCAGTTGGTATGCGATGGTCGGAATAATCATGCCTGCACTCCGTGCATGCTTGTGCGAGAAGAAGAACGTGGCAGCAAGCCTTCCTGCTCTTTTCATCTCCTCGGCCACGGTGAACGCGATGGACGTTTTGCCCACACCAGCGAGGCCATTGAGCCAAATGTTCGTTCGACCACGACGATCGAAGATTTGTTTGATGCTCCCCCGAAGCGCAATACGTGTATTTTCCATGCACCGTGAGATGGGCTGACGCTGTTCGGAATCGAAAATGCCGCTGTATTCTACAACCTTGCATAGTCTACCCCATGCGTCATTGGATGATGAGCGTGCTTCGATGTAAGGTTAATGCGAGTGGATGTTGTGCAACTGAGAGGACACTTACGGAGATCCATGGTGGGAGAGGAGAGTTGAGATGTAGCCGAGTAGGAGGCATCCAGGTAACTTAAATATCACGCACTGAAGCCTTGATCCGATATCATCGCCGCATTTAATTACGATTGAGGCGCTTCCATGTTTTGCTTCTATGGAACTTTCCTGCACCTAAAATGACAAACCTTGCAGGTGGAGATGTGATCAGAAGTGATGGATCAAGGTGATTATGAGTATTGGACTAGGCGAGTCTACCAGAATGCCTGCGAGTAGCGGAGAAGACAAGATGTGGTCTGCGCTATTAGTACTATATGCTACGACAACACGAACGAAACATGCTGACTGAGCAATGGATCCACCTATCTCTCTCCGCTCTGGTGCTGTCTCTTGCTTAGGGGACTCCAACGCCACTGGAGACTGATAGAATCGTCGCGTACGGTCTGTCAATCCTGGTGCTGGGCATGGTCTATGAGTAAATTATTTTGTTCGACTCGTGAAAATCTTACCTTTACGTAACTTCTCCATAGCAACATCATTTCGCAATTCTATCAGAACTTTGCTATGCACCTAGGAGCAAGTGTACGTCAAACACGGAGTCATGTCCTCCAAGTTTAGTCGCTGTTGATTGAAGAATGACACCTCATAGCTGATAATACATACTGCAGGGGGTCACGCTTCAGCCGATTGCCAAGGTAGACCTGTGTAATGATGGTAGGGGTGCCACACCTCATCGTCAATTATTTGCATGAGGGCAGTTGTGATTCCGAGGACTCAGATTTGATTGCGAAAAGTCATCCACGAGTTCAAAAGATGTTGAACAGGAGACTAAATTTTTCTTGCTATGAATCCGTCGCATGATGACATCGTGACTCCATTAAATTCAAGAAGTATCATGCGATGGAGACCCAGACCCACTTCATTATCGTATGGGCAAGAGTGAGCGATTGACGCTACCGGTAATAGGCATTCGGGCTCATGCACAAGTAGCGATGTCCATTCGGAATGGGCGAAGGTCCGTTAGGGTGAGTAAATGATCGTTTGCTGATCGCTGTGTTTGCACAATGACACAACACGCGCTACGCTCGAAGCCAGTCGTCAAATGCAACAAGACCAGGTCGATCATTATTCTTGCAGAATCTGCGAACCGCCTTATTGGGTGTCTGTTGAAAGTTCACCTTCAGAGAGAATTGCAAAATGATCACGAGTGTTATTGCAATACCTGCTCATTTGAGTTCTACCGATAATAGCCCTTCGACAAATGTAAAATTCATTTGATGAACTCGATATAGAACATGAGTACGTGCCTCCGACTTTCTATCCAGGAGTGCCCGACCACTACGCAGCAAGGACTGTCATAAATTATTCGAGGCTGTATAGACCGTGCCGTGATAGAACACCGTGTCGATAGTTCCGATGCCAGAAGAGAGGACGCGGGAACGACGTACGAGTGCAAGGTATGGCTAACCACCTTCAGCAGCTTCTGCTTCTAGTATTTCCTTCTCTAGGCGTGCCCGCTCAGCTTCACGCATCCGGAGTAGCGTCAATGACTCGTAGTCCATCCCCACCGTCGCAACAGATGGTGGCTGCGGCGCCGGCACCTCATCAAAGGAAGGCTGATAGAGATAAATCAGTTGACTAAATAGGCGGATCGAGTGAACTGTGACTTACGAAACTCGATGGAAACGAGCTGAATGTCGTACCATCTGAAGGAGGCGTTGTTTGTGGAGACTTGGAGCGTTGGGGAGCAGTTCCTCCAAGTTCTCCGCGTTCTCGAAGCCAACTTAGTATCGGTGGCTCGGACCCGCCTGCCCATGCCACATCCATGCCCTGCTCTTTCAGCGACGCGGCGCTTGATACTACACCAAAAGCAGCTCCTAGCTGATTGAACGGCACTAACGCAGTCACCATTATGTTGCCCTCCGCCTGTCCTTTGGACTTCTTCGGCTTCTTGGCTTTCTGTGACATGACTACGGACCCGGCATCGATCTCGCCAAACCTGCGAAGGTGTGCAGCCAACGCGGACGCAGTAGATAGCGTAGAATGTGATGACAGGGTGTATTTGACACGGATCGTCGTGTCCAAATCACCGAGGGGCGGCGGAGCGAGAGCGTCTTCTTCAGCCGTTTGCTCGGGCTCGCTCTTTGCGCGTTCACGTTCTAATGTCTGTAACTCAAGCTCCTTCTCCCTCTGCTCCCGTATTCGTCGCCCTTCCTCCTGTATTCTGTTGTTCTCGGTCTCCCTCGCAACTTTCTCCTGCGCATTAGCCATCCGCGATCTCTTGAACTCCCGTTCTCGCTCCTCCAGCTCTGTTACCATCGTCTTGCGTTTATTATCAAAGGTAGCGAAGCGCTGCTTCTTTGCGGCTTGCAAGCGTAATTGGGCATCGAGCGCAAGACGGCGCAGTGGATCGAGCAGGAGGGTGGAGGCTGTTGTCAAAGCATGGAATTTCTGGGCTGCCAGTCTGCGTTATATGCGGTATTAAGATTGGAGCTAGACGAACGTACCTGCATTGGGGTCATTCCTGTTCTGCGAGTAAAATGGGTCAATTCAGCGTGAACTTGAGATGAACAAGTAAACGTACTCTGTCCGGATGAACTTTCAGCGACCGCGTTCGGTAGGCTGTTCGAATCTCGGCTTCTGTAGCCTCCAGGGATACTTCAAGAAGCTCATATGGATTTCCCTCCGGTTCTTCTGGTCCTTTAGGAGGCATGGATGAACAATTGTGACTCTTTACTGTCAGTGAATCTATGCGACCAACACTTGACAGTTGACAAATACGCACAAATAATAACCAAAGCATTATCAGTGAGACATGAATATTTGAATCATCATCAACTCAAGTTCAACGGTAAGAAATCTAAGAATGACAGGATACACGCTACCTCTCAACAAGACTCGACTTCTGTTCTTGGAGGCCCAACCTCGCGAGAACGATGCCGCTGCACCACCAAATCCGAATCCTATTGGGACAGTCGTACAGGTCACCCTCAAAAGCAGGAGCGCAAGGTAAACACATAACAGCAGAGTTAGGTTCGTGTTTGCTCTTAGAGTTTTGACAATGTTTCCCTCCAGTCCTTCCAAGAAAGAACTCGCCATGTTTGCTATAGAGCAGCAAGATATCACGGTAAGCGTGCGCAGAACACGACACATACTGGCGAGTTCGGAGTGTCTCGCGCAATCATTCACTCAGCGTTTTGACAGACAGCTATCGAGACACTAATGCTCATGCATCTTAACGACTCCGATAAGCTTCCGAAGCACGTTGTCGTTCGGGATCGGCTGCTGGGATACACCCTTGTTGGCGGTAAGGAGTTGCATGTTCTGTACATCGATCCACCCCACTACAAAATCCTTCGAAAACTGACTATCACGCTAACTTACACTGTACTGACTATTTTCAGAGCGCCAGAAATGGACTTACGGACAACGGAAACAGTTCTACTGGGGCGGGCATCCGTTAAGGAGCGGCGAAGATAAATGGGTGTTCTACTTCGAGACCATGAAACCACAGGTTAACAACGCAGCCTAATATTGTTTATGTAGCCGATATTCCGATGTCTATCGAACACTCATACGGCTGTAGACCTCCGGAGTCCAACCGTCGTTATACAGCCGATGCTACTTACTCCCAGCAAGCGCATGTATGCAGTTGTTGATTCCGGTTATACAAACTATGTTTCCCCATATTCACGTGCGGGTCAAGTGTTGCAAAGCATATGAACTGTGTGCATAGCAAGGCGCGATTTTACCACTTGTCTCATCCATCTGCGTCAAAGTCCGTATATATGCATGACGAACTATCGGGAGACATTGTCTTGTAATGGCCCATCCTGCATGAGATGAAACAACTAAACACAGGTTACCACATACATTTTCAAAGCTTAGCAAATCGAGAATTCGCTTACATCTTTGCCTTACATGTTCTGTCGGTGCATGTCAGTTGTAGCCCATATTACTGGTATCCATAGAGATGAGCGCTCGTCGAGGGGTGAAACTGACACCGCTTGTCAGCTATGTACTTGGCTAGGAACCGTCGACTATCCTTGTCAAGTGTCAATTAATGGTCCTCGAAGCGGTGGTATTGATCTGTATTAATGCGCCAAGATATCGAGATCGTTTCCGCGCCCCGCTTCAGACATAATGGTTGTGGCTCTGACGGCATGTATAACTTTTGATAACGCTTGCCCCCGCAGTGTGTCGAAATCAACATTCATCGTCTATTTACTCTTGGGGATCAGAACAAGAACAAGTAGTGTGCTCATTGGTAGGACTTTCAGATAGTCTTCGCACTCTGGAGAGAAACAGAAAGGATTTTCATATCACACCGTGATCTATATTATCATAACCGTGACTGCACTGGCAGTACGGCGAACATAGTAGAAAAAAAATAGTTACACCACTCGCCAGCGAAAAACCTCCTCCTGCTAGATGTATAATCTAATAACAGCGCGCTAACATTTCGTTAAGGAAGTGTAGTGGGGAGTGTAATATCAAATGAATTAAAGAATGTCGTTGCGGACTCTAGGCAAGCACTTAGACGTTTGAAGGAGCTGCAACGAGAAGAGGAAGACGGATGAACGAGAAGGTGGTCTGTTGCGTCCAGAAGAGCGAGAGGGCGCCGTAGTATGCACCGAATGAGGCGATGATACCCAGCGCACCACCTGCGGTTGCAAAGTGCGGGTTGCCTACGTATTTGATGTGAGAATTATAATGCAACATCAGAAGGGTCAAAACGCACCGGTGAAAGCGTTGATGGAAAGACAAGTGAGCGCACAGACGGTGAATCCGAGCGTCGCAATGATAGGAATTGTCGTGCGGAGTGCACCAAGCCTATATAAATTATTAGGGTGGTGTGCGCGCAGTATACTTCCTTAGACTCACAGGAAAATGAAGGTAATGAAGTCCCAGATGCCGAGGTAGATTCCAATGGCATTATAGAATTCTTGTCCAATAACCCCATCAACGGTGTATGCATTCCTAAGATGTGAGTTAGTGTGGCCAGTATTGATAGTAGCAGAGAAACATACGCTAGGCCGATCGCAGGCAAGTAGAGAGCACCGTATGACAAGTTGAAACCTCCGTAGGTAGCAAACACCGTTGCACTGAAAGTGTTACTATAAAAAATATTAGTGATAGCTCCCTCCACACAAAAGTTCGGAAACATACCCAAGGTACATCTCCCACATGCCGACAAGTGTCTGAGAGATACCACCGTAGCTGGAAGTGACTGCGTCAGCATCATGTTCGTTTGTGGACACCGAAAAACTCACAATGTGGCGAAAACCATAACCAAACTGGGTGAGCCGACGCTCTTTGACGCGAGCGTCAGTATCGACGAGCACAGGAATACGGTACCGTAGGCCATCATTCCCAGAGGTGCCTGGAGGCCAGTTACTAAATGCTGGATCAATAAAGCAGGAAGACGTACTGGGTTACCAAACGTCCTCTGTAATGGCTGCGCCTGTGGTGGAGGTGGAGGGGAGTCCATGGTGACGGTCTGGACGTAGTAGTTGTCCTTGGAGCCCTCCTTCTCGGTAATGGAATTTGAAGACATTGACAATTGACGAGTGTCGACTTGTGGTTGTGCTTCTGACGAGAGGGGCGGGGACAGGGTCAGCTGTATGCATCTTCTTCAGCCATTTATACCGGGACTCACATATCTCTATCACATATGGCATACGGTGCCAATTGCACCGTTGTAGTGGATGGCGTGATTCATCCCATACACAGGAGCCAGGGAGTGAACCCTGTTACTATAGAATTCGAAGGCGGGTGACCATACATTTCAGGTACAGTGACCCAAGGGGCGCAATGCTTAATTCCCACCCAAGATCTAACTACTCCCGGCTATCTCGCACAGAGTTCTGGAGAAGGACTGCAAAGTCATCCCGAGATATGGTTCGGGTTAACTGCTTCTTTTTTTTTTCCGCGTCGCAGGCATTTTGTCTACTAGTAGGTCAGTGTTACAAGAGACGAAGAAGCCGTTTGAGAGCTCTATGAATCACTAGCTGCGATGTTTGAATTGTGCACGGTTACTAACTGTTTCTGCATCGGGCGTCATCGATTATGATCGATGGAGGGATCAGTAACCCAGTTTGGATATAGGATGCCCACGACGTCCCGGGCGATAACGACTTTGCCTGAGTCTTGAACCTAGTACTGTGTCTGCAGTAGTTTGTAGCCGGGTCACGGTGCACATTCGGAGTACCAAGCTTCAAGTCAACAGTAAATTTGGTCAGTTCAAATTAGGTATTCATTAATTTCCCCTTCAAGCAGTCTCCGAGCCAAACACGCCGATCCCATCAACAGGTACACATGGCGGCAGTAATAGTACCAAACACGGTCCATACTAGTACAAGTCCACACCTATAGTCTTCCCATTCCCATTCCCATCCATTATTATCTTTCATCTAGCCATCACAGACGTTTGGTTTGGTCGTTTAGTATCATTTAGCCTTGACTTTCAAAGAAATTACATTGTGAGTATTCTCTACCCGGCGATAAAAACACAATTATGGAAAGTATTTCTCAAGGAACTCTGTAACACGTTCTCGTTCACTTGGTTTTGTTTGTGCTGCACACCTTGTGTATGAGATGAGCTATCTTTAGATCAACGCTGTTGGCCCTCGGTGTTTAGGTGTCTTATTTCAGGAGTAGTTCACACTGACACACACATGTCAGACAATGACTCGGAATATCGCAGGTAGGAGAAGACCATAGATACGGATATCTGCTCGATACAATGGTAACCTCAACGCGCCACTGGTAGGGCGCAGGAAGCTACAATGCAAACTCATTTGTCCTCATCGCACACCCATTATCGCCCAAATGGCGCGGTATACACAGTTGGACTTAGCGATCTCTCGCTCTGGCTTTCAAGTCTGATACACGTGTGTTACCACTTCTGTATACCTTCGGATTTTCAGGCCTAGACGCCTAAATTGCTAATCGAGCTTACAACGGCAGCTGTTAGGTACGTGCGAAGTCCTCGGACCCGTGCTTATTTATAAGAGAGTGAATGCTTCGAAGTTGCATATCAGACAGGAATAATGCACTGTTGACTACCTACGCTATCTGACAACTTAGCAGACAGCAAATATCAACAAAGCACCAACCGCACGGAACAAGGACTATGGAGTGAGCAGGGTTCATACGATAATCACCAACGTACCAGCCAGTGATCAACCCCGGGACAATTGGAAACAACCGAATAATTACGGGTGGAATCGGCATGATTTTCAAAAGCTTTCTTCGTGGTTGATGGGCGACCGATTCGGATGTATTGAGTGTGCGGACACTGGAATGCCCATGTGCACACAATGCCTATAGACCCAGCACTTGGGCAACACAAAAAGTTAGCAAGATTTTTCCTCTCATGGTAAAACAAAGTGTCAGTTTCGGTCCACAAACATTATTGTATTTTGAAAACGAACCCTCTTCGTACCTAACTCCTATCCAGACACTTCTGATTTACTTGATTCGTATCTGACAGCGCCTTGACAGAAGATAAGTAGTGCAGATGTCTAAAGTCTGTCATCGATATCTAACCCCGTAGAGGCAAATTTTCAGCAGGTATGCTGCTGGGGTAACACCTGGCACTCACGCCAGGAATTGACATATTACCTGGTTGAATAAATCAATAAGTCTTTCGGCATCAACCAGAGTTAGTCTTAAGGGCTTACTGTCGTTTTCAGAAAAACTGGTGGCATGACGACAGTAAATAGACGCCTGAGTTTTTCACCCAGAAATTGTCGCGTCTTTTTCTAAATAAAAAATTGCGGAGAAAACTTGCGCGCGGCTGCTCACTAGTTTTGATTCTACTCGTAGAAGAATGAGTCACCGCCAAACCCTTCTAATCGGTGAACTTTTTTGACTGAATAACTTTCTCTTATGTATGATCTGGGTTCATTGCACGATGAGCAAACTTGAGACTCAATTCAGAGGCAATTGAGGACGCTTACATAAGTGATTCCTTCAATTCAACGTCAACTTCAACTTCAACTTCCGTGGCACTGTCACTGAACGTCAAGTTGAATTTGACCTTCAGTCAAGTGTTGGTTTACTTACAACAAGCAATTTCTTTCAATGGCTTCACTCCTCAGGTTGTACAAGTTGGTGGTTCAAAATCTGCTGTATAGTTTTACTTGCTCAAGTATTCTAGTGCAGCTCTCATCCGAAGACCCGTGTTGGCACAGTCCGCTACTGCTGCTGTCTTATTCGGTGCAGGGGATGTGATTGCCCAGCAAGCTATTGAGCGTCAGGGGAAGAATCATGATGTGAGTACATGGTGCTAGTCCAGAAGAGCTGGTATTGATCGCGCCGATCGTCTGTGTAGTTCATGCGTACTGCACGCCTCACCTTTTATGGAGGTATTAGCTGTCCTGGTGATCTTGAAGTGCACTTTGCTTAATTTTATCAGGAGCGTTATTTGGACCGGCCCTAACCAAATGGTACCAACTTCTCAACCGTATTAAGTTTCCCAGTCCCACGAAGGCTGTCATATATCGTGTATGAGACGCCACATCTCCTTCAACCTTCATGACGGAATGATTACCTTTCGACAGGTTTGGCTCGACCAGGCAATCTTAACCCCCGGTTCGTTGACGATGGGTGGGTAGATATGTTCATGTTTCTCACTCCCTCATTAGTGGCCGTGGGATTCTTTTTCGGCACAATGAGTATCCTGGAAGGAAAGGGTATTTCTGGCGCACAGGACCGCATTAGTACTGTAAGTTTAATTCCTGCTACAAGCTGAGAGCTGCCTTACATGTCTCACAGGCGTACACGCCAACGCTAATTCGTAACTGGTGAGATCCACCTTTCGGAAACCCTACGCACCCCACTCAAATACATCTAGGGGCGTCTTTATACCCACGCAAATCATTAACTTCGCTATCGTACCACATCACCTCCGTTTTGTTGTTGTCAGCGTCGTCAGTTTGTTTTGGAGTAAGTGTCAGTTCACCTTCAAGAGCCTTTCCTTATTCGGCCTATTAGACACATACCTCAGCGCTATCAATGCCAGTTCGCAGCATCAAGAAAGCGAATCAGAGAAGAGCCCAGAGAAATTAGGATGATCGTATCTCCTGACATGCCTCCCACGCGCATGTATATCAACTAGATCATCAGCACCCTGAAACCACACCCATGACCCTGTTTCTTGGAGGATGTCAACCCCAGCCTTTCTTGCAATGAAAGTCTCTTAATAAACGAAATGTTGTCTTCAGCCCATCCGCACTACGCGATTTATGACGCAAAGCATTAGGAGCTTACGAGCCTGTGCGTTAGAAGGGCCATGTAACTGGATACCTGACATTGATACATGTGCTATGGGGCGTCTTCAATTCAGAACCAGACGATGTTGGGTGCAATTCACTCGCGCCACTAAACATTGCGCGACCTCAAACTGTATGTGCCACAGGTTCATTTCAAAGACTGGGACCACGTGTATATACGGCGAGCCCAGCCCAACCTCAGCCACTAAGTTTACTTTATTAAGTTCTGATGCAGGTTCCCCGAAAGGATATACATATATGGGCACTAGCTACTAAAGCTATGGGGGACCACATTAGCTTCCGCCCTGTGCTCTAACCAGAAGCTTTGTGTCAGGAACAGCATTAGGTCGTCCGTCGACAGGCGGTGTCCATATTTGAACGTCTGGTCCCGAAGGTTACTCCCGCTCTTGTCATTGTCCATTTGGATCCCGACTGACAGGCTGATAATCACACAATACGTTAACAAGGACGTCATTTTGGACCATATAGATGAGTACTCCCAAGGGTGTATGCGCTAATATGACTTGGAAGAGCGTATTGTGGTTATCGTGACATAGGCGTTCCTTGTTCTTTTTAAATTTAGGGTATGGGGCTAGTGTATGCCAAGAGCTTGATATGATAGTTGTATCAACGGAGTTCCCGAGGATTAGACTTATGTCTGCTTTTCTGACATGTCTTCGAGTATTGATATCGGCCAATCAATTTATCCGGAAATGTCAACTGAGCACTGTCTGTCAGGACATATTTGGAACATACTGTTCTCCTGCCCAATGCACGGTGTCGGGTTCCCCATTTTTGCATGGTAATCATGTATTATTGTATGTCGCTCTTGTGTGTCCTGGTTACCACAGGTTCCACAGGGAAGGATCATTGGGAGAATCATTTCAGTCAGTGCCAGCAGACTGACGGCATGCCGCAGATGCATATGACAGTACTGTCAAATAAAAATAAGTTATGAACCCTGAACGGGAAGCACTCAGGTGGCGAGCCGCGAGACGTGCTCAACAAGGGAAGACTCAAGAGGTTGTGTGTAGATTTAGAAAGAAAAAAAAAACACCAAGGCAGAGGTACAATCATAAGCAATAACTATTGCCACGACACGTACTTATCCACTGCATGGTCACCATGAACTGGAGTGTATGGTATGCTCGTGCGAGAAACGAGTCAATTGAGTAAGAATCTTCAGCAGTGAGAAGGACGTATGTTGAAAGCTATCGACACTAGAGCGCCAATACGACGAGTTCAGGGTGCCTGTGTAACATGGTAAGAAAAATTGACGACTTTGGAACTGTACTGCCCAGGGCTAACCGCCAAAGTGCACTTACAGCGCCGGGGATGTCTCGAGCAACATTCGCTGTCCCGAGGAGATTCTTGGTATCTATGTGATGAAAGTGACAGCAGAGGAGCAGCCAGCTTGAGCAGGTTCTAGTGGCGAAAGCACCAGTGTATCCGACAGAGATAAAAAATTGCTTGAAGGAAGAAGGGGGTTGCGATTAGCACTAAAGAGCTGCATCCAAAGGAACACGATTTTAATGTTCCTTATGGGATTACGCTGTTTAGTATGGTCACTATGGTGCGCTGGTTCCATCCC
This sequence comes from Rhizopogon sp. AM-2018a, assembly GCA_002995095.1. Lineage (NCBI taxonomy): Eukaryota > Fungi > Basidiomycota > Agaricomycetes > Boletales > Rhizopogonaceae > Rhizopogon > Rhizopogon sp. AM-2018a. Next base: position 7,593 of record PVYJ01007335.1, on the reverse strand, counting down.
ATATTATACATGGATAATAATACATAGGACCACCCAGTTATCCAGTATTTCAAGATCTTCGCCATCATAATGATTTCGGAGCGGATTTACCAGTATTTTGGGTTCAAGTGGGAGTAGAAGACGGGCAGCAAGGCGACTTGCATAGTATCATTTCGGACCGATACACGCGGGTTGAAGTACCGCAAGTCCAGATCTCTTCAAGTGAGCAATTCGATCATCTGATGAACTCAGAGTCAGTGAATGAAATGGTATACCTTCATATAATCTGAGGCAGAGAGTAGCGCTGCTTGGTTCTGATGAGTTTATTGATTATTGAATCGCTCGCAACGAGGTGTTCCGAGTCAACGTTGCGAGGAGAAGCTGTGTACTATGTGGTAATGGATGTACCCATGTTGACTTGCTCACTTCTTAGTTTGTCCCTTTGTTTTGGTATACTTCCTCTCAACTCGCTGGGGCCATAATGAAAATCATTGGAACAGGTGTGTAGATGTATTCTAGAGAATCAATATTTCTATCTCTTCATGCCCACAACACTATATCCAGCGTGACTATGATTTTGGAGGCCTCTAAAGGCTCATGCAGTCCTAGTCATGGTGTGAACTGCATGACTTGCCATTGATGACCAGTCAACAAGTCTTTCAGCGGTTCACCTACGCTCCGGGACTTTTTAGACTCGCTTTCAAAGGTTCAAATAGTAACGCACCTCGTCTGAGTGTATGTAGGTGCCAAGCCGCTGTACCTTAGTCGACTGCAGCGCCAAACTGGACATCCCATACAGTCTCATGGCTCAAGTGCCCGTGAATTGTCACGGATGTACCGCCCTCCCTGGATGCCCGACGTCCACCCGAATGCGATGTCCAAAGCTGCGGCTGGGCTGAACAAGGAATAATACTCTCTCCCAAGTCTGACCTTGACTGCAACCAGATCGTAAGGGCTATCCTTTGAGGTTGTGACCAAGTCAGCAATCCCATGCTCGAAGGTATCAGGGCTGCCAATGCCGCCAACGCGCGAATAATCCCGGAAGGTATACATGTTTAATTCAACGGGATAAACAGACAAGTCCACCTCTATGACGTAGCGATCATTGGAGGTTTCCGCAGCATCTCTTGTGGAATGATATAGAGTCTTGATTTCGTCGAGGCGTTCATCGAATATCCAAGATTGGATCATCGCAATAACAGGTAAGCTTTTGCGGATCTCGCGCACGTCGCTATTGCCTTGAGTTGGCATGTCAGATATGATTTTAAGAATGCATAAGACAAGAATCTGACCGACGGCAGAGTGCAGCATGCGGCAGTGAATACGGTGACCCGATTGCCAAGCATCTTTCTGGCAACTTTTCGAGCAGTATCGCGTCAATAAGCATCCTGAACAGCGAAACGCCGTGACATCGTCTTCTGAGAAATCCACAGAGCACTAATGGTCAAGGATGTTAGCTGGAGATGCGAAGCGGAGTGTTTTCGAACGCACTGTCGAGCTACCGCACTGATATCGGTAGAAAGGGACTCCTTCAGGAAGCTCGTAGAAATTGGTGAAGACGCGCGCCGCAGAATCGACGGATTGCCATAACTCCCATAATATAGGGTCCTTTGAAGCTCGTGCTGCAAGACCGGCCTGATTCACTCTCCGAAGGGCGGGACCAAGAGAGCGCAACACTTTCGAGAAAACGAAGAACCGGGGAAGCTCTTTGAGTAACTGTATATCGTGGTCATCCTCAAAGCGCCTGGCATTGTCAATACGTTCTACTGGCGACGTCCCAGTCTGCAGGAGGCATTCGAGTAGACCGTGCTGAAGGGCTTGAGATATCACCGAAGCAGAATCATCTGCGCAGTTCATTGAATAGCCAATATAGCGATATGCCATGTACAGCACATTGCGTCGCGCTGGCAGCCCAACATCTGGTTCATTATCCGAGCCGTTCAAAGCAGGTGTCAGGAGGCGTTCCCAGAGCGTTGTGACTGCATATAAGACAGTACGAATTGAGCCAATCTGAAGGAGCAGTTCTTGACAGCCGCCTTCTCCGTCTCCCAAGGACTGCATGAAAAGTATGGCCTGCGCCAAGCCAGTGGCACAAACTGTCATGGACGAGAAGTCGATGTTTTCCCTTGCTCGCACCCGGGGTTCTGGCATATTAGACACCTCTCTAGCCATACGACGAATATATCGGAGGGCTAATGAAGCCATGGGGAAAGTTCCACCGGCAGCGGATGCGATGATGGATACTGGTAAAGATCCTGGGGTGTCATCCAGGCAAGTAACGCTGAGCGAGCACATGTTTGCCCGTATCAATGCAGAAAGATTCTTATCGCCTGGGCGAAGAGGATCAGCGAAGTCATCACTCTTGAGCCCGTCCACGACGACCCAAGCCCGGAAAAAGAATGCTTGAATAGTGGGGTTTGTTTTCATCAACTTTCTGCCAACCTTGGTGAATTGACACAGGGCTGAAAGTGGATGCACAGTAATCCTAAGAGCCTCGTAAGTGCTAACAGAAAGGCCATACGGGAGTACGGGAGGTCTTTGCGAAGGTGGGAGGAAGTTGTTGCTGAAGAACTGCATCCATGGGAACAGCAATTCCCACTTCGACGCCACAGCGTCATGGACAAGGCGTTCTCCGAGAGTGATGTTACTACCGAGGTTATGACAGATTTGCACGACACCACCCATGGATAACTTGGCGAGCATGATCGCTGGTACAACGTCAGGACTGATTGCGTCGGGAACGGGGTATGCCTCCAGTTGAGCGTGAAAGACCGGAAGCAAGAGTGTAGCATCCCTGAGTTGATTGAGACTACTAACAACGGCGCGGAGGTCTTCGACTGAGCCATGTAATGCCCCAGAAACTTTACGCTGTTATCAAGAAAAACGAGGAATCAGGGCTATCTTGCCTCTAAAAGAGATTCAGAAGCATACCTGTATCAACCGAGGCAGAGTTTTAAGAGCTTCCCTCTCTCGTGTGCTGATTCTGAGTGCCATGATAGAGATTCAGATCCAATGGTATGTGGTGGTATCAACATTGGTATTAGTAACAATTGTAATAGCGATTCGGCGTTTTCAGATCTGAGTCTTATGCATTGACCAAACTCCGACTACTAGAACCTCCCATCTAAGACTAGACTACTCAGTTCTGAGTCAGTCAACAACCGTTCAAGCCTGACTACGAACGTTGGCATGACGTGATATATATAAGGTGATAGGCGCGCACATCGCCCATCAATCGGGTCGCCACCACTCTTCTTTACCAGCTCTTGGTAAGATTGAAAACCTTATGTGAACTTCAGCAGGGATCGTGCGCAGGGCTCTCTGAAGGGTCAGTCTAAGGCCTACAGCACTGGAGATCTCGCCCGAGGTCCTTCTGAATCAAACACGTCCACAAGTGCTCGACTACTTCCGATTTCTTTCGTTGGTGAAGAGTCTGAAGACACTGGCATGGCTTCCAGATCAACTCAGCCCGTTACAGCAGTAGACGAATCGCATGTGGTCATGATCTTGGAAGGTCATGAACCATGCATTAACTACAATGAGCTACTGGGCGACCTAACGCTTGCGCTTCCCATAACGACTGCACCATAAAGCTCTGGGCCTTCGAGTCTCACCAGCTCCTCGCCTCATTCGATGTTCAGTACCCCCACACCATGCTCTCGTCAGCTAGCTCACACGACTTTTGGACCCAAGGTCTACATATGCGACATTCCACCTGATATCCTTGGTAGCATATCCCAGCCCACACAAAAAGCACTCAGTGTATGTGTTTGCCTGTTTACCTTCTCGTACTGTGCTAATATCATCTCATAGACCAATGCACCTAAAAAACCGTACATTCGTGATCCACTCGGCATATATGACCTAGTTCTTTCATCCATCTACGCCACTCAGCACTCATCCTTTACCCTCCTTGCAGTCTGACGCAACTTATCATCCTGCTACTTTGCGCGCTACGACCTTCTCCCCCGCAATCGACCAACATCAGTCCACTTCCGTCCGCTACCTGCGCAAACTCCTTCATTCACATCTCCGCAGGAGTTTAGTTCTTCCTGGTCAGAATGTCGAACTTCATGATCCCTTAGATGTATGGCTCTTTATTTCGTCTCCTCTGCAGTTGACTTGACGATCCCTGCTACAGCGCGCCGCCTCCCAATCCATCTCCTCCGCGCAGTCAGCTACTCAGGTGATGGCGAGAATGTGAGTCCCATTCCTGTGATTACCAATATTCACTTACAAAGCTAGTAGCCCATTCATACCCAGCCCGAAGAGCAACATATGGGCCGCTCGCATGCAGTCACGCAGTACCTGAGACAGCAACTTTCCTTCGCTAGGCCAAGAACGAACCATTAGCTTCCAGTCGTTGAAGTTGCAACTGGATGCAAGTTCACTGTAAGTATATCTTTATATCTTGTTCCCTTCCTCCTGCTGATTGGTGTCCTATAGCGCCTTGCTGCTGTCACACTACCAGAATACAGGAAAGTCAATGACACCCGACGTTCGTCTACACAGCAGTCTGCCGTATCGCTGGGTACGGCGCAAGACGACCCACCATTCGACCTATCCGACAATGATTCACTCCCGGATGTGCATTGGTGCAAGGCATTCTTGTGCTACTCCTCGTGCTGGTCCCATGGCATTCTGAGGATGCCTCCGCGATGGCGCTTGGAGCGTGATGACGAACCCAGTCAGAGTAGCACGACGAATTAGTTATCCTAGTATTCCTCGATCTGTTTATGTGATGATGCACTGTATACTGTATGTCAGTTGCAGCTTCCGACAGGAATTTCATTGAGTGATGTTATCTGCATTGCTTGAACGTATTGTGATATCAAATGCGGCGACCGTACAACAATGCTACTGGTCATTTTTCAGACAGTTGCAGGTGAAGAGTAGACTTACACTGATCGCGAGTAATTTACGTTCGTCTTCC
>PVYJ01007325.1:12464-22885 GCA_002995095.1 Rhizopogon sp. AM-2018a | reverse complement strand
TGACGAGGAAGGAGAAACGCATTATTTGTGTGTGATACTGAATCTGCCAGGGGAGAGTCTGGAATAGTGATAAGCCTGGGGGAACGGTAGGCGCTTTTATATCTTGCGAACATGTACTGTTGACAATTGTATTTAAAAAGGGTATTTACGAGGATGTGAGACACTCGAAAACGCGATGGTCGGACTACAGTTCGAATGACATCACACTCCCACGAGTGATAGATTCATTAGTTCACATGCCAGCGGCACAAAAATTAGGATGATGACTGGTGAGTCGTGACGATGATTGCACTGTGCATGGATTGTATTACCTCACTTGCAAAGTGTCTACCCCGATAATTATTTCAAATTGTGCGGTCCACGTACTGTGGCCGAATTCCATAGTGACTGGGCCGCCGGCGTTAGGAGCGGGTTGCGGTGGAGGGGGCGAAGTGACCAATTATTTTGGTCGTCTTAGGACATTGACAATTCTCCATTGAGAGAATGGTTTAAACTAAAATTGGGGAGGAACTGTACATGAATGTAGGGTATTTATGATGAACACTTACAGGAATCCCTGCATAAACCTCAAATCAAGACTGAGTTCAAATCAGGAAAACGTAATTCACTATGGCACACTACAGACTATTACAGAGCACTCTGTAGTACTCTGTAGTAAAACCCAACCCACTGATGGCCGGCCCCGCCGGCCTTGCCATTGCCCAGCTCAGGTGTTCATGGCATAGAAGAGTGGGACAGACAACAGCTCATCCCTCTCTTGCCAGTCCCAATGGTGCCTTCGAACTTTGGTGGTGTGCTTGCCTTCAGAAAGCAAGTGCAGACTCACCAAAGCTTGAAAGACCAGTCTGTAAGGACTGGTAGGAGAGGCATGAGCTGCTGTCTTTCCCACTCTTCTAGACTGTTCTGGGTGCATAGTCCGGGAGGAGCGCTCTGGAACCGGCGGAGGGGGTTGCAAGGGAGCGGGATCAGAGTGGACAACTGAGTTTTATGAATACACCTGTTCTCAATCGGACTTATGTAAATCGAGCAAAGTTTTTGCTGCCTGCGGCGGCAATTCCAAGTGAATGATTATGAATTTGTGAATGTTTGGTGTTCTACCATGTGCTTATTCTGGCATAGTCGTCCGACTATTCTTTCAGTATCACTCAACGTCGTTGTTGTGTTTGAGTCGCACCTCGATGCTGAGACGTCTGACAACTTGAATGACGCATCCTGAAGAAAGCCCGGAGTGATGAAGGTCAACTTGAAGAAGCTGCGTGCTGAGCCTAGGGTCCATGGTCGATATTAATGCACCGTACTTACTCGGTGTGGCTTGCTGATAATCCCTTCTCTTTGATCGAGCGAGTCGGAATTGCGTCCCAGTGTCATCAGATGCAGTCGTCATCAGCCCGCTACTACGAATGCTGTCGTCGTTCAGGTCCGGACTCGAGCCATGGCGACCCGGATGAATCTGCTTCTGAATGACCGTCATGGCATCGTGTTGCGAACGAACTGACTCCTCGACATCCTGTTTGCGATAGATCAATCTTGGAGCACCCTCGAGGCCAAAAGGTGTCCAAAGGTCTCAGCATCCCACATGCATCGCCGTGCCGGCCATTGAAAATAGCAATGCTGCTAGCATCTGCCGTGTTCGGAGGGACGAAGGGCCTATCCACTCGTCCGCCTGGCGTATCCATCATGTGGGTTCCTCACATATCGCTTGTACGTCTGCGTCGACCAAATGTTTGGCGCAACCTCGTCCACCTGCCGCTGCCCTCGAGTTGTGCTATTGTGCACTCCATCAATTTCACTCACCGGCCAAATAATAGCTCAACTGAGGAGGCGCTGGTGAATCCGCTGCCACGGCGGAGGACTTGGGTCGCCATAGTCATTACCGTGATTCCAAAATTGCGAGTTCTGAGATTGCACCATCTCGCGTCGACTGATCTCTTGTCCTGGAAGTGGCGGCAGAGGTGGGGATGGCTGACGGCACTCAGAATCGGGGATTTCAGGTAGACCAGATTCAGTGAACGCCCCTTGACCCTCCCCGAACTCGCCCTGATCATCTCTCGCAATTTACAAAGTTTTGCGGGTAATAGCCAACTGACTTCCTCCAGGCTTGACACGCAATTTGTACAACTTCTTCACCAAGAACTGCTGACCTGGCGAATCGTCTCATTTGCCGCTTATACACTCGCTTGTGCCTCGTGTTTAAGTAATAGCGAGTTGGATCTTTGCAATGCTAACGATCATATTTTTTTTGGCGATCGCAAGACCTACAAATCACACCAATCAGCCTCGATCATGTCAAGGCATTGACTGTCAGTGCTGATCCGTATCAGTATGCAGTATGAGGCTTTACTCTCATGATCTGTGTGATCCTTGAATTATTTTTGTAGGCTGTGAACAAGACATGCTCGGTCGTATGCGCTTGTCTTTGAATATATGTCCCGTTCGAAGATCCATCTATGTACGACCATCTGAGGCCAGGTCAAGAAAACATTCACAACGCCCCGGGCCTAATGCTATTTACGGTCGTCTCTTAGGCGCGACGGATATGCCATCGAGAGTCGTGCGGATCATGCATGCAATCTAATCGGCGTAAATCAACCTCGGGGGGACCTTCTGAATCCTACACATTACCTGCTATAGCGAGGACACATGTTGACCCATTCACACTGCATGCTTATGAGATACTTTACGATCGCCGTGAAAATTTGAATATGCAAATCGGTACATATCACCAACAGTCTCGCAGAGCATCATAGTAAGTAGTGTCAGATTTCAAACTAACCAAACAAAAGAGCTATATCACATGGTCCATACATACATACATGATGCACCCAGCACAAACACACAAGTCCAGGTAAGTATAGGTAAGTATATACGTAGCATAACTAAGCATCCTCCCAATTCGCTTTCGGCGAGCTAATCGACAGCTTTCCCTGCTGCTTTCGTTGCCTCAAATTCTTCACTTCCGTATTGATCAAATCCCGAAGACGCTCCAGATCGAGACTGCGTTCTGCACGAGAGCCCATGAGCACGTTTCGCCAGATCCCCGCCGCAGCGACCGAGTTGTCGATGTTGAGCTGCATGGGACGGTGGAGGCGAACCATCTTTTGCATCAGGTGATCCGGATTTGCGTAAATGGCACCGGGCCATGCTACTCGGATTGCAAACCACCAACCAAGAGGCTGTGAACGAACTTAGCACACACACTCAGCATTAAAATACATCGGAACACTCACCCGTCCATCAGGAAGAGTTCGCTCAGGATACGAGTCATATGTCGTGAGTGCGCCATCAGGGAGTGAGAACCTAAAGAAAGAGACTATTAATAACCCTTTCGCAACAGAAGTAAAAATAAATCGACCTGTGGACGACCCAATGATTTGCATCTGACCGATGTTTCGCGAGTACGACGATCAATCTCGGAGCACCCTCGAAGCCAAAAGGTGCCCAAAGATCTCTCAGCATCCCACATGCATCGCCGTGCCGGCCATTGAAAACAGCAGTGCTGATGGCATCTGCCATGTTCGGAGGGACGAAGAGCCTGTCCACTCGTCCGCCCGGCGTATCTGTCATACGGCTCCTCACATATCGCTTGTACGTCTGCGTCGACCAAATGCTTAGTGCAACCTCGTCCACCTGCTGCCCTCGAGTTGTGCTATTGAGCGCTCCATCAATTTCACTCATCGGCCAAATAATAGCCCAACTGAGGAGGCGCTGGTGGATCCGCTGCCACGGTGGGGGACTTGAGTCGCCATAGTCATTACCGTGATTCCAAACTTGCGAGTTCTGAGATGGCACCATCTCACGTCGACTGATTTCTTGTCCTGGAAGTGGCGGCAGAGGTGGGGATGGCTGACGGCGCTCAGAGTCAGGGATTTCAGGTAGACCGGATTCGGTGAACGCCCCTTGACCTTCCTCGAACTCATCCTGATCATCTCTCGCAACTTCCCAAGTCTTGTGCGTAATAGCCGACTGACTTCCCCCAGGCTTGACACGTAGTTTGTACAGCTCCTCTTCCAAGAACTGCTGACCTGGCGAATCGTCTCGATCGCCACTCATAAACTCGCTCATGCCTCGTGTCTCAGTGATCGTAGCTGCGCCGAACCGCTGCTCAATCTCAGTGTGATCGGCATAGAGGTCAGTCTCTTCATCTACAATTCATCAATACACCCGTCTCGGCCGCGTAACCAGAAAACGTACCAATAACGTCAGTTTCTCCACCTTGATACATTGACTCTGGAATCGTGCCAGTCGGCTGCGTGTTGATATTCACGGTTTGGGTGCGCGGAGTCTGACCGTACTGATCCATGTTTTCTGAATATTCCGTCTCTTGTTGGTACTGCTCTCGAGAAACAGCAGACTCGGCATAGGATTGCTGGCTGCGAGCTGGCATGGGAGCACTCATGGCCTGAGGGCTGAGAGTTTCTAGACGCTCTTGGACTCTCATCATCCCATTCATAAGCTCTTTGGCCCATTCAGGTGGCTCTTGCTGTACCAGACTTGTCAGACTGAAGAACGTAAACAACTCGAGCGACTTACTACGTCTGGAGGCTCAAAAGCCGCATCCAAATGGACACTAGGATCGTGATTGTGGAACGACTTCCTGTACTGTCGGATGGACTACCAGAATGTAAGTCATATAGCATACAAGGAGATCAATCGAGAATACCTCTTGGTCAAATTTCATGCCGAGCTTCTTCACACGCTGCCTCAACGCTTTCCGTAGCGCCTTCTTCACCACCTCATGGGTGGTGTTATCGTCCATTTGATGAAGCAGAATGCAAAGGTCCATATCGTGAAAGTGAGAGTTGACGATTTCTGGTTCGAGAGTACTAGGGGCATAAGAGGTGCGATTGCCAGCGCCACGTGCTGCCAGTGCCTTTGCCACCAGCTCTTCCTCAGCCGGGTCTAGGGAGAACGACGGAGAATGCGGACGAGAGGGTGTGGGCGTTGCTCCTCCATCGTCTTCTACGTTCGATAGCGAGCGAGCGCGAGATTGTGATTGATGAGTATGGTGTGAATGGTGGGACTGGTGGGAGACATGGGATTGATGAGTATGATGAGAATGATGCGAGACATGTGATAGTTTGCTACCGCCTCCCCCTCCATTGAGCTGAGATGTGTTCACGTTCAACTGAGATAACGCATTCAACTGTGAAGATGCCTGCTTCTGGACTTGCGCAGCTGATGCTAAAAAGAGTAGGTCTTCTTGGGTTGCGGCATGACGGTAAGGGGAGAATGGGCGGTTATGATGTGAGGGTGACATTGGGCCACCTGCAGCGCTCACTGGACCTCCACGTTTCGATGTGGCGGCATCAACATCACTCGTGGCAACGCCACTGACAACTGAGCGCATCTTTTCCTTTTCTTTCAGTTCTCGCTCCCTTTCGGCCTTCTTAGCAGCCTTGAAAGGGGCTTGACTGGGAGAATCAGATGGCGATACACTTGGTGCACGGTGGTGCGATCGCGGAGAGAGAGGAAGTTGGCTCCCTCGGCCTGGCGGGCTAAGCAATGTGCTAGGCGGCAAAGGAGGGTAATCAGTAGGGACCTGTGATCTTGATCCGGCTCGTGACTGGCGAGGAGATGTTGGAGCTTCTTCGGGCGCTGCGCTGCGCGTCGTGGGCGCCTTACTTGGAGTATTATGGTGCTGTGACTCCATGAGTTACTTTCACGATCGATGACACTGGAAAGGCGTACACCACGAACTGTCTCCCGTGACTCGCTCTCCACTCCTGAAGCAACTGACTTGTGTGATTTGGAAGGGGCACCCTGGGAAGCTGACTTGCGTGACTTGGAACCGCTGGGAGTAGATGGAGGTTCGATGTTGATATTGAAGGTGGTGGGCGATGTGACGGACATTGGAAGGGGTACTCTTGCGGGGCCCGCCACTGAAGACTGTGGCCGTGAATTAGTACAATGCTAGTACATGAGCGTGTGGGAGACGTACCTCCCATCCAATCCAAGGAGATGCGCCGGTACTAGGCGCAAATTCAGGCAAAGGACCTTTGTTGCCAAACGAAGGGCCAGAGTCAAATGACTCATAACGCGGACCGGGGGGATCCTGAGGACCAGGTTCATGCTGAGAGAAGGTCGATTAACACATGAGAATGGCAGACAAAGCAAAGATTTTAAAGTGATGAACACTCACCATGACAGACCGGGCGGATTCGGTCTTTCGACCATCCTGAACGTTCGAGTCTAGTTCGTAATCGTTGCCAAAGGCGCTACGCCTTGCAGATGGGAGGCCATTGCGAATGAGGGTAGAAGTAGGTGAACCGAAACCCATGGACTCTCTTTGCATCCCTTCGAGATATAGCAGTACTGCGGAACAGGATAGTATGAGGTGTGGGATTATAATTGATGAGAGAATGGCTTACCTTTCTCATTGGGAGCTAGAGAGCAAGGAAGAAAAGGGATAAGAGATAAGCCGATGAACTGAGAAAAGAGAAAAGGAAGTACCTGGTGTGCTAGAACGAAGAAGAATCGGTCTGAGTGATTCAGAAGCGACATCGGGGAAGGACATATTAGAAATAGGAAGGGGGTTGATATAAAGATAAGTGAAAATGGGTGGTTTGATGAGGCCTGAGGTATCGCTGATGGTAGAATATATGTATGATTTCGCGGAGGACGACGGGACGGCGCAAGTTGAAGTAAATTCAAAGTTCAAATGTAGATCATATCAATTTACTCCGGTACGTGAGTACAAGCATGTACAAACACTTCCGCCACAATAGCATCATTGTTCCCCGAACGACAATATTAATGCAATTGTCTGCGACAGATTCTGCTACTCGCCACCAAACTCCGCCGGCCGTGGCGTAACTTCTTCTACGAATGTCCTTCACCGTCCTTATACAGGCGTTGCCAATCAGGAACAGCAGTCCAATCGACACTGAGGCTTTGGCCACTTTCGCACCAGCCGAGCCTTGGGCCACTTTTCGTAAATACACGTCCCGCGTGCACTCGATCGCACAGTCTGAGCAGTGAGAACGTGGCACCCCTTGTCATTGAACAACCTGGTCTATTAATATTGTCCTACCCTTTCCCATCCGAGTCCGTGTTTCCAAACCTTCGAAGGTTAACATGGCATGTCGATTATACTCCCTCTCTTGAGTCCCCGGACACAACCGATCTCGAAATTTTCGAGCCCAAATGAACGACTGGGGGATGGTTGATAATCGAATTGCACCCTTCCTGACACGTGTGATCTCTCACTACGTTGCAGAATATCTACGCCGACGTACGGAGTTGCCAATTGACCTTGAACCTTCAATGTCGCGGTCTGGACGACATTACGACCTTCTCAAGCTCTCCGAACAATCCGAAGTAAATATATTACAGTCGTCTTTGCAATTCCCTTTGGACCCCTGCCCGCACAGCAACCCGGTCATACACTTCGATTCTGCTCCATACTCCGAGAGAAATGTGATGCTGACGCTCTGGAGGCTATAACACTCCGGTACATTTACATTGCCATTCCTACACCACTAATCGCCCTCGCCCCACTTCGCCTTTTTGGCAATTTAACCCACTCAATGTCGAGAACACATGCACCATTTCAATCTCCGATGATGATCTACGCAACCTGGTGCAGACATGGCCTAAGCTCGAAACTCTCAGACTCGGCTGGTACTACACTGCCGACCTTTCATGGACTAGTCAAATTGCTTAGTCTTTGCTCTGGACTGGTGCACTTGTCTCTTGTCATCGATACCACGCAGCTTGATGGCATAAACGTCAATTCTCTGTCAAACTGCAGGATCTCGTCCTCGGTAACTCACTGATGGACTTTCTATTGGTCGTGGCTGTTGTCCCCAAAGACCTCTTTCCTAACCTGGCAGAAGTGAATCTTACCCCTTGGATTTGTAGTCGAATAACACACGGAAGGGAGCTGATGGAGCCGTGGATGTTAGTCAATCGCTTGCTTGGCAGCATTCGCGCTATAATGAGGAGACATTTTGGACGTTAATAGACCTGTCTATGTTCATATTATCTATGCCTGTGCTAGTGCTGTTGGAAAGCATGTGTTAGATGAAAGCCTTAGGTGTGACATAAATGTTGTGCACGTCTGTCACACAAGCATGTGATCGCGTCTACGTCACGTGCTCTCACGAGAAGTCGTGATTTATGAAAGCGTTGTCCTGCTTCCTTGACCAGCAACAATGGCAAGCTCCTCGAAGGCAATCAGCAACTCAGCCCACCAGCAAGGACAGACGTGCATCGCATTCTCGCGCGACGGGAAGTAAGTCGTTGGCTTGAGAACCAGGGAAGTCCTTGATAATCGATTTTACCTTTTTTTCCATAGGATCGCGTACACGGGAGGCTTAGATACCTTGGTACGGATATGGCACACGGACCAAGGGGAAGATCAGGAGCCAGAAGCAGCGTATGAAGCTGACGAGGGAATCACAGCGGTCGCCGCAGCCGTGCGTGGCTTGTCATTCACTCTGGGTTCATCTGACCTGACTTCCGAAAACAGAACGACTGCTGGCTCTCTGGTGGCCACGACTCTGAAGTGCGAAGGTACTTGCCTGGAAAAGCGCAGTTTGATGGCTTGGTGGCGAGCCTTGCCGGAGCACCGATTAGGTCTTTAGCAGTGGATCCCTCCGGCAAACGAGTTGCTGTCGCTTCTGAGTGCGTTCGTGCATGCGTTCATTTCGTTGTAATACTGACTATGCTCGTGTACTTTAGTGAACTCTCAGTCAAAATTATAGATTTGGATGAAATAACAAATGTAGTGGTACTGCAAGGCGGGCACAAGAAACGCATACGAAAGACGACATGGCATCCATCGGGTTCTATCGTGGTATGAACTTTTAGCATGATTCATCTTACTACTTTACTCATGGGTTTTGATTCTGCAGACGACAAGTAGCTCAGATGGGACTATTGTAGCATGGAGTATATGCGATGGTGAAGCCAAGGTGGAGAATGTTATTGACGGTGTCATACCTGAAGTGACAGATCCGGAGTGAGGACTGTTTATCTCATTTGCAGAGGTTATGCTAACTCTCCGTGAGGTCTCCGGAATTCATGCATGATTGTTCTGCCGTTTGGCATCCATCGGGACAATATTTCTTTACAGCCTCACGAACGCATGGTTTGTAACCAAAGCATTGAAAACAACGCTCTCGCTCATAATTCACCAGACATTGTGGCAATTTCATGGGAGACATGGACCAAGACTTATTCTCTGTCTGATCCAAATATCACCGGCGCAGCGACAGCTCTAGCACTTTCAGCAAATGGCGTATATCTTGCCAGCGCTTGCAAACAGGAAATATCAATTTGGAGTGTGCAGACGAAGCGGGTACTTTGGAGGTAAGTTTTGTATTTGTCTGCTTTCCATAGTCTTAACTCGCCACAGGCATCCGGGCACCCCGAATGCATTCACCATTCAAATTGCCTTCTCACCCACAGAGAATCTCTTAGCGTGGACAGATACAGAAGGCGTTCTTTCTCGGTGGCGGGATGCAATTCCTGCAAGCTCGCCTGATCCCGTCCGTCTAACGGCAGTGACCAGCGCTCAAGGTGCGACAACAAAGCGAAAATCGACTCCCCTATTGTGGGGTGAAGAAGCTGATGTTGATGCGGAGGGGAATGACCCATACGGTGGTGATGACTGGATCATCGATGATCTTGGAAATGGAATGGAAGAGCCTGAGAGTGCAAAAGCGACGCGCGCAGTGGATGGATTCGTGAAGGAGATGGGTGAGCCAACACCACAGGGATCATCTTGATGAAGGCTTAATGTTAATTTAGTGAGCATCACGAAGGCGCAACCTGCTTTCCAACCAGGGTCAACTCCCATGGAAAATAAAAAGCGTTACCTCGGTAAGAAACCTTTCTAGACCAAAGGTCATCTCATGCTTATTTCGACATACTGCACAGCCTATAATATGATTGGTGTCATTGAGGTGACGGACCAGGACACTCATCACATCGTCAACGTGGAATTTTACGATCGGTCAACTCGCAAGGGATACCACTTCACCGATCACTTCAAATATGACCTTGGTTGCCTTGGTAAGTACGTTGCTCCTTCCACAAGCAAGTCTGACGTTCAAGCAGGTGAACGTGGTGCACTCTTTGCTTGTCCCCCTGAGCTCGATCACCCAGCACAGGTAATATATAAACCGTATGGCACTTGGTCCGCACAGGGGGATTGGACATATGTTCTGCCAAAAGGTCAACGTGTTCTTGGCCTCGCGGCTGGCGGTGAGAGACCGATGCGATCCCTGAGAGATCCTTCGTCGTCCGGAGGTGATATTCAGGGACAAGGGAACATCGTGATCGCGACCAGCTCTGGGGACGTGACGTTCTTGAGTGGCTCTGGTATGGAAAGAATTGTCCTCGGGCTGGAAGGTGAATATGTGACGATGGCTGCTGCCGAAGAATATGTCCTTGTGGTGCACCGACCAGGCGCGACT
>PVYJ01007325.1:584-11930 GCA_002995095.1 Rhizopogon sp. AM-2018a | reverse complement strand
CGCCTGCCATTCCGTAACCAAGACCCCACGGATTCACCGATCGAAGAACGGTATACCTTTTTTTCCTCATGAGTATATTTGCTGAAGATCAAATTATCAGTATTGCACGGGAACGGATCCACATAAACATCGCTCGAGATGCCCTTGGTGATGAATTAACGTCTCCCGATATCGATAGACGCGAAATTGAACTAGACAAACAATTGATCAAACTCATTCAGGCCGCCTGCAAGGCGGACAAAGCACAGCGTGTTATTGAGCTCGTCAAGCGGTTACACTTTCCAAATTCAATCGCGGCTGCAAGTCAGCTTGCAGGATTCTACCGCCTCATTGGTTTGCAGGAGAAGATAGAAGCAATTAAATTGTGGAGGAATGAGAATGCAACCCCAGCAGAAGAGGCGAGGGAAGGGAGACGAGGGCTTGCCTACGATGATGCTCCATTAGGTCGGCCGAAGCCTTTCCAGAACTTTAATCCACCACCCAAGGTTGAAAGACCTGGTCTGACGCGATCTGCTGGAGTCGTCGAACAAACGGAGTTCACAGCATCAAGCGCTGCGATCAGAGCAGGTCGTTTGCAGACAACCCAGGCATCTACTTCCCGTTCAATATCTCCTGAGGGAAAGAGAAAACGCGATGAAAACGACGACGACTTAGCGCCCAATGCATTTGACGGCGAGGTGAAAAGGCGAGCTGTCGGTGAGTTTGATGTTGTGGCGCCGTCGCCGAAGCCTAGTGCGTGCACATTTCACACTTATTTATTCAACCTTGGGGACGTAAAATTGATCATATGTGATAGGCAATCCGTTCTCTCGAAAAACTGCGCAAGAAACCAAGAAGAATCCTTTTGCGAGAAAACCCGAACTCAACAAGTCCATTCAGAAGAGCGAGAGCTTTTTCAACAAGGTCGAGGTTGCAGAAGGCAAACGTGAGCGACAGCTGGTTCAGTTTTGTCTTCCTCTCTTAACCACAACCAACAGGTCCGGCGGCCGCTAAAGGCAAGGAAAAGGAAAAGAAGGAGCTCTCACGACAATCTACGCTCTTCGGCTTGCCTTCGAAACCTTCCGCAGAAAAGGAAAAGCGCGGCGGTCCAAAGAAGAAAGTCGATGATGCACCTGAGCCTAAAGAGGACCCGCAGAACTCTCCGACAGACTCTCAAGCTATCGATGTGGAAATGCAAGATTTAGGACAACAAGGAGATGCCACTCTAGTCAACGACCATTCTCAGTCCGACCCGTCGAACGTGCTGACGGATACTCAGCCGCTAGACGCGGATGACGAGCCCATTGATTGGCCCGATTCACCACAGGCTATTACTGTCGATGACGATGAGTAGTTGTAACTTATTTCCTTCCTTTCCACCCATTATTGTATGCACTATCATCAGCCGTTCTGGATTTTGTACTTCACGTTTCGGTCTATCTAACGTTATCATCCTGTTGCGGGGAATCGCAGTAGTGGCCTTTTCGATAAGATGTTGAATGACGCGGGCGCGATAGCAACTACCTGTCCGGATCTCGTTCAGAGTCGTTCCCGATGGATACACTGAATCACAAGGCTGGTAAAGATGCATGCCTCACTTGATTGTCTGATAAAATTCCAGCTTTTGAATGGGGAAGTTATTATTCTAAGATAGCTGTAGCATGATCCCGTCCTCTTTACTGGCCCCATCACCTTTTTTTCATCTTTCCCTCCGCATTCATCACGGAATCCACCCTCAAGCACCCCGGGAGCCTCAACCTCGTGGACACACTCTTCGCATATGATGTTGCCAACCTTGGTGACCTTTAGTACCATTGACTATTCGTCCCGCGAACGTCTACAAAAATACATAACAAACCTGCTTATATCGCGCGTACCTCGAGTGCCCTTGTTGCAGAGCGGACAGAAGAGAGTTCCTCCGCTGTCCTGTTTCCAAGCGGCCTCCCGCCGACCCACGAGGTGCAAAGAAGTACAGATGAACATGAGGAATATGCCACAGCAGAATCCCCATGTTCGTCTTTGCTAATCGGACGGGAGCACCGTCAGTCGGTCACGACGACAACACAATAAAAGGACGAGACCAGAGCCCTGATACGACAGGCGCATGAAAATAAAGTCCAAGATTTCCTCGATCCTGGTGGAGTTTCCGCGTGAGCACGATTGGATTCAGGACTCATGTGCAGCTGCGGAAGCGAGTGTAGTAGTGCAATTGTCCCGGGAACGGAACGAGCTTTGGTTTATGATCAGGTTCTGAGAAGAGGGGAGAGAGTCATCGATTGACCGACTTCTAACGCCGTCATCCGACACAATCACATCGATCACGATGGTCTCGAGGTGAGGGCAGGCGTATGTCATACGGCGAGGCGTTCTGCAGGTGAAGATAGTAGCGTATGAGCAAATATAATTATTACATCAGATGTAGGGGATTCGGATATAAGTAGAGTGGATATCGCATGTATTCCGCTCATTTACTTTTTTCGCCTGATGATCGTGGAGTAGCAGGAGGGTGTGGTAAATGTTCCTGAGAGAAGGGATCGTACTGTATCGACCCCTGAAGGGAAAGCATCTCGTTCGCCACAGTTTGTCTTGCCGTTGATAATTTGATCAACCTTCCTTTCTTTGAAAAATCATGGCGTACTCACCCGACAACAGTGAACTCTAGATATCCATCTGATCCGCCAAGCTTCGTCCCCGTCACACGGTGTACCCACCGTCCGCTCGCCTCCTCTACTGTTTCGCCTGCCGCCTGCGCATCATCACCATCCTCCATTGTTGCATCCTCTGCTTTATCTACAGAAGGCTCTACAGCGCCCGCTCCATGCTCGGGATCATTTTCTGCAGGACCATATTCAAATTCCCAGATGTCTTGTGGAATGTGATGGTGTGGTATCGAAACGTTGAAAGTACGATGGACGAGCAGCGAAACATGGTCAGGAGAACAGAGAATAACTTTGCCAACTATGAAGGGGAGATCGTCGATTCAGACAATACAAGTCGAACGAAGGACATACCAAGTTTCATAGCTATTCTTGGACTCCAGACCGTAGCATCGAAACCGACTGTGCAGACTGCGAAGGGGCAGTCAGCGGTTACGCTCGCTGTGGGACTCAGGAAGCGTAGATTCGAATGAGCCAAAAGAACACCGCTCAGGGACGGGATATACCTTTCAGATTCAGTTCAGTATAACAAAATTGACCGAGAAATATGCCATCCCGTACCGCATGATCATGCTATCCAACATTTCCTCCGCACCCGATCGCAGATTGCTGGCAAATACAGGAGGTATGGAGAGTTTTAGAGTTGCTTTCGTCACCAGAAATTCACTTGTCGAAGAATCGATGCGGGCCTTCCCCTTGTCCTGTTTCAACTTCCCTTTTTCGCGATTTTTATCTTTCTTCTTCTTCTTCGGAGAATCATGCTCTGGGACAGTGGCATGCTTTCGTTTTTTGTGGCTCGTAGAAACAGGGATGGAAGTGGTCATCGTGATACATACATTGATATAAAATTCAGATAGGAGGAGGGGTCGAGGTGATGTTCGGATTATGCCGACGACCCCCACCTTGACGCGTACGCCAAAACGACCTCAAGAGAACGCGTCACTGACAAGCTCTATATCACTTCTTTATCCCCTGATTCATCGACCATGGTGCGTGCATTCTATAAATCCTAGTGATACGAGGATACTCATTAGATCATTTGTGCAGGCCCGACGATATGATAGTACGTATCGCGGTAGCTTCAATTCATCTGGAATGATTGGAACCATTGATTTACAGGTCGAACAACGATATTCTCTCCGGAAGGTGCGTATCTACTCCCGTTAAATAGGTGCATTGTATCTTAATGGCTCTCCATGCGCCAGGCCGGCTTTACCAGAGTATGCTCAACGGAGAATGCAGATTGCATCATGACCTTACCTTCAATATTTACAGTCGAATATGCCATGGAGGCCATCTCACACGCAGGAACAGTCCTTGGCGTCCTTGCGAAAGATGGGGTTGTCCTGGCCGCTGAGAAGCGTGTGACAGGGAAGCTCCTCGATCTCTCCAGTGCGAAGGAAGGTGGGGGCTACGGCGGCAGCGGAGAGAAGATGTTCTTACTAAACTCGTAAGCATTTCCCTTCAAACCTGTAGCAAGTTTCCTTAATCTCTGCATTCGGAAGAAATGTGATCGGGGGCGTCGCAGGCATCACATCCGATGCGAACTCGTTAGTAAACTATGCGCGGACGGTGGCCCAGCGACATCTCTTGCAGTATAACGATGATATACCAGTCGAACTTCTTGCGCAACGTCTTTGCGATATGAAGCAAGGCTATACGCAATTCGGAGGTACGCTATCCCTTACCAATACGTCTGCCATGTCTCAATGACATGTCGTCCAGGTTTACGTCCTTTCGGTGTCTCTTTGCTCTATGCTGGCTATGATCCGCATTACCATTTTCAGCTGTATCATTCCGACCCATCTGGCAACTACTCTGGATGGAAAGCAACATGCATCGGGGCAAACAATGGTACGGCACAGAGCTTATTGAAGCAGGAGTACAAGGACGACATCGGCGTCGAGGAGGCAATCGGGCTTGTATTGAGGGTGATGAGCAAGACGATGGATAGTACAACTCTTGGGAGCGAAAAACGTAAGTTTTTCATTTTGATTTCTTTCCCGGATGAGAGGTGCTGATCTGTCATCGACAGTCGAATTCGCTGTCCTTACATATGATGAGGTCGCGAAAGCACCAAAAGCTAAGATCTACAAGCCTGCAGAGATAGATGCCCTCCTTCGGGCACAAGGTCTTGCAAAGAAGGATGAGGATACTGAGATGAAATCATAGATTATACTCGTAGCTGTATTGGTATACAACATATTCTTTCTGCTCGACTGGGGGTGAAATTCTGAATAGAGAATACTACGAGGTAACGAGTGACATCTAGCTTGACTACAATACATGGTGACGGCCAACATTATCAGTGACAAGCCATTCCCTTTCCACCGTCGTCAGGCTCCATAACTTCACCTAACATGTAGTGTCCGACCATGGCACCAAGAACGACGGCAAGGATTAGGTATGCCTGCGCGTAAATGTATCAGTCAGCGTTGGGGAAACAAGGCGTCGGACATACATTGTACGTCATGAACACAAGCATCAAGAAGAAAGACAAGCCCACACTCGCGCCGTACAAAGCAGCACGGATGGCACGGTACAGTGGCGGCACGACGGTCCTACGAAGTCATGTGAGTTGGTTCAAGCGTAGCGTGTACTTTCATTCTGTACATACCCTTGCTTTTTCGCCACCCTCACGCCACGTAAGAGCCCCGTTTCCTCAGCATCACTGTGCTCCGGTGTGCTCCGCCCACTTGCAGGCAACGGCGTCCTACGCCCGCTCCTCATTTTCACCGCAATGCGGTGATCAAAGTTCCTCGAGAGCATACGGAGGTACTCATACAACACGCCGAGTCCAACGATGGCGAGAAAGGAGAAGAAAAACTGGAGGTTCGAGCGGATGTGCCATTGCGAGAATACGACGCAGGTATCGATGATATTGGTGTTCCTGCCGGCGTAAGCGAGGTAGATGAGTTTGGCGGGGGGGTACATGTGTGGAATGAAACATACCAGAGCATGTACATTGAACATCTTGAACTCATATTGCTCATGTCGTGCCCGCCGTGATCCATTGTATTGCAGAGGATGTAGTGTTTCAGTTGAGAGTCAGAGGCTTGGGAATCTTCCTGATACGGCTGAACTGCGGCTGAGTGCTACAGGTGGCTTCAGACCATTTGACCACCTGAATGGTCTACTGTTATGCTCCCTAATATGGCCTGGCCAGAACAAAAATTCTAGCAGATGCCGTGACTTGTTGAACGACGAGGCTGCGTCGAAAGCGCGGCATCGTAGGAGCATGTACGTATGCATTCAGCAGTCCTTGGAGATAAGAAACTGTCGATTTCGCGCTAATGATATCTTTACCCCAGTAATCAACCACTTAGTCCTGACAAGGAATACCTGCAGTACTTGGCGGTCCCCAACTCAGTCCCTTCAACACTCGATTGCAAGTAAAACTACGTTACTAAAGCAGGATGCGACAGTGACGACATAGTACACGATAAACGTTCGGAATGAGTGTGAAGCGCTCGTCAACATGAGACGTTGTGAAAATTGTCATCATGCCCCCATTGAATGATGCAGAGCAAAGGAAAACAATATAAATCATTAGTGTTCCATGTCATCGTCTTCGTCATCTTTATCGTCCTTCTTCAGGCCGGCCTTGTTGTGCGCTTCTTCAGATGTGTAGTCGATGCGTACACCCCGGGTGCGCCTGCCGACAATATTGGAAGGATTAATCTCTGGGTCCTCTTCCCCTTCCTCATCATCATCCTGTGATGAAATTTCTGTATAAGAAGACACATCAAAGATTCAAGGACAAGGTCATGCCTCTTCTATTCCCTCTTCCTCCTCTTCCTCGTCGTCGTCGTCGTCTTCTTCTTCTTCATCATCCTCCATAGCTACATCTGCAGGAGGAGCGGCCTTTCCTTTGCCTTTCCCTCTGTTTTCGGGAGACTTGGTCACGCTCGTCGCGTCCTTTTTGGAGGGTGTTCTAACATCAAAATCAGATTCGATGAACAACAACTGATGCAAAGCAAACTTACGTGGCTTGAGTCGACATGGAGGATATTTGATATGAATATTAAGGATAAAGTACTAGTGCGAAGGCGGTGGCACGGCGCGTTGGCGATATTTACATTTGTTGACGTGTTTGAAGCGGAGTCAGAAAGTTCCGCCGTTGTCGCCGTGGGCAGTCCGAGTCGCCTTGCCTTCTCCTGAGTTAATAATGTTTGCCTCACTGTGCTTACAACCTTGCTATCTGAATCAGCATCGACTTGATGCCAACAAAATTCATGATTTACTGAGGTCCAAAGTATTCAAATTCAACGACTGATTACAAATCCGACATAACGGAACCATCTCCCGGACAACTGATTTACACCAACTGTTGGAGAGAACTCCGGCGGGTGCCGGACGAGCGCATTCGCGTCCACGGCATAATAATATCGATCGAGAGGCGAGAACTCAATTGGTAGGCGCTGTCTGGGTAGGAGTACTAAGTAGGCCACGGATACTACTAGTTATGGATATTGATTTTTGTGCCAGTGTACGGATACAAGACGTCGAGCGCTGAACGTTAACGCTGAGGTGAGAAGAAGTTGGTCGTTTAGGATGCTCCTCATGGAACAACAGCCGCTGAGATTGAAAAGGAGATGCTGTATTCAGTGTTGCTGTAGCAGATTGCTGTAAAATCGAGTTGCTGTAATCAAGTTCGAGATGGGGGAAATGAGCATTGAGCAGGGCCCCAGTGCCATTGTGCCTGTTTTGTGAGTACAACGTTGCAGTAAGCGAGAACGCTCCATGCAGGGCCGCTAACGTCCGCCTGAAGATCAAAAGTCTTGGCTATTAGTAGTACTAGCCTATTACTACCTGCCACAGTATCTTTAACCAACCAAGTGAGCTTTCCCCATTCTTCCTCTCCTCCGACCCTGCCCCTCCTGGCTACCGCTTCAAACTGTCCCAGCGCCCAATTATCCGTGCGCTTACAGTTTTTGTCTGATCGACAGTGACTACTAACTTGTATTATGCATCGAGCGCTCATGTCACTTTCTATCGGTGATTCTGACAAACCGACTTTCTCTTCCTTCGTTCCCCCACCTATCCAGCGACTTTCCCTTCCTCCTTCTGCAGCCGACAGCCCCAGCAAACCCTCTTCAACTTCCATTCCGTCTTCCTCGAAGCTTCCACGCTCCAAGTCTTCCGCATCCGCCGCTTTGCCGGGCGCAAAGAAGGCACAACCGTCCCCACCCCTTCCAGGTCCCTCCACTTCCAACCCCTCAGCCATATTCCCTTACCTACACCGCCTCGAAATTCGTGACGACATGGCTTCCCGTCGCCAACAAATGCCTCTTCTTGTTCTCAAGCTGTCCTCTACTTCCTTCCTCGATTCTGTTGCTACAGACGCAGAAACACCTCTCTATTCAGTAGAAACTGTCGGATCTTCAACCACCATCTGGCGCTCAGATCCTTGGGACGCCGTCAAGATTGCTGACATTTCTTGGCCCAAGGATATACCTCTCAAGGGCAAAGGAAGGGATACCCACGGTGCTATCATACAGATGGGTGACCCTCGCTGGAAAGACACCGAATCCTACCTCAAATATGGCAGCCTTGGAAGGTATGTCGTCCTTTTTCACTGCTTGTTTAACTCCTAAGGTGATTTTTATTATTATTCCAGCAACTCACGAAAGTTCAGTATACCAAATCATCCCCATGTATTAAAGTGGAAGCGAACAGGTCGCACATATCAGGTGAACATCGAATTCCATAACTCATCGTTGTTTACGCTCACATCTGTTCATAGTGTACAACTTCGTCTTGCAAGGGACCAATTGCAACGCTCGAGGTATCGCAAGACGACGAAACCCCTCCGCAGATCAAAGTGTTTGAGAGACTTAGTCCTTTGCATGAATCAGTTCCGCAACTCGACCATGCTGGAATATCTCTTTCACTCCTTGATAACCTCTTCGTTACCGCTCTACTACTCATCACAGAGCCCGATGATTGGATGACTTTAAGGCACAACCCCATCTCCCATGATACTCCTGCCGCAGACCACGTCTCCATTCTTAAATACAAATCCACTCCTGCCTCTGCACGTCAGTGGCGCAAAATCATGTACGGCGAACCGCTCTACCCCTCTCTGAAGACGCCTGCAGTCGATACTCGTTGCAACGAGGATGCAGACGTGCTTGATATCACCGATGCAGCGCCGCTCCCAACATCGGTAAAGCAATGGCGAAAAATAGTATATGGCGAACCGCTCTACCCATCGCTGCGACCACATAGTGCAGACGGTTTTGACCTATCTCCACGCCTAAATACTGCATGGGACGCAGCTAGTATCTCTTCCGAGTCAGTCTGCTATCCCGCTACGCCATCTTCTGCGCCATCAACGGGATGCTTTCAATCTTCGTTCTTTGATGACTCAGAAAGAACAGTCCCGAGGATCAACACGAACGGGCGATATTCAGTCCCTCTTAGCTTTTCCCCCGCTCCAATATCGCCTATCCCTGCATCTGATTGCATGCCATTATCGTCACAGCCTTCCCCGTCGCCACGTGCGAATACCAGGCGAGTGCTCCCTGCACCGCCGTCTTCGTGGCATCCTCCGCCTGCCACACAGCCATGGATTCATCGATCGAGATCATCGCCCCGATTGTCGTGCATGCCACCCGCTACAAGTAACCACACTCAGTGTGTCACAGAAGACGGAGTACTAATCCCGCTGACAACGCTAGACAGTCCTATAGATGGTCCCGCCGACGCGCCTCCGTCGCGCAGTCGTGCCCTTTCTTCGGGGTCTGTCGTACGCCGCCGACTACCTACCGTCCCTTCCTCTCCCACATCCGTTGTTGGATCACCTCCTACCCAGGCGAAACGCCTCCCTTCATCTGGGCGTACACTACCCCCAACACCCGTCTCTATACCTCGCTCAAGTTCATCCACGGGGCATCGCTATACGCACTCGTCCAATGTCGTCTCGACAACAACGGTATCGAATACGATACCTACGCGACCATCGACTGCACAACAGCCACGTAGGCAACGTCCAGAGAAGGATCCAGATGAGGTACTGGGCTGGGTACGCGGCATTACGCGAGCACACCACCGACGGGTGCTCGATTGTGATGAGAGCGAGAACAATCTTGTGGACCCAGAGGAGGCCCCCCCGCCCGCGTATAATGCCATCGACTTTTCGGAACCCCCACAGTCCCGTGCACTCCCCAATCCTAGTTACTGAACTCCTTCCTGTCCTTCCTGCCACATTGCTCACGGATGTATCGTACGTGTCGCAAATAATAGAAATCTTCCCTGGAACCAAGTCCCTGATTGCTGGCAAACCAATTTTATTTCACGAAGCATATCCTTACGTTTAATTTCAACCCTGGAATATACTTCTCTTTCTTCAGGTCGTATATTGATTGGTTCATATACGCCTTTCCTTGGTTTTCTAATTCCGCATATCCCACCCAGTTCATTCTTTCTTGTTGTTTACCGGAACAATTTCTTCGTCGTTATAACTATATCCACCATACCTTTCATCTCATTCTTACACATATCCCAAACGCGCATATACATACAATGTCCTTTATGATGCATCAGAAGATGCTTGTTGTTACAATATCTTGGTTGTATCTGATCCACTCATTTTGCTTTTGTGTGCATTAAGGTGCATTATTATTGTTTGATTTAGGTTTTCTGTAGATTCATATAAGCTGCCGCGACGCGCGGCACGGTGGGTGGTAGATATTAGATTAAATCCAGTATGTAGTAGTATGTTGCCATGTTATTCTATGTTACATAAAGAAGTTTCCATGTTTACCATCCAGTCGCAGAAACACATATTCCATCGGACTACTTTCAAGGCTTCGGATCATTAGTCCGAAGTTCGAACTTAGTCAATTCAGCTTGCATCAACGTAAGTTACTAATGGGCGCAACTTCATAGCCTTGCAAGTTCGAAAGTTCCCTCGATCTTTGATCATTACTTTTAAATATTGCTTTTTGTTCTTCGTCGCATAGCCCACCATAAACCGTTTTACCGTTACGCAGCACAAGGCTTGCTAATCTAAGACGTCGTATAACGGTCCATGAGCCAATGCGCCGGGGGCGGTCCACCTAAAGGTGTACGGTTCGCACAAAATTTAAATTAAATTAAATCAAGGGAAGAAGGAACACACGAAGCACCTTCATTTCAAAGCGTTTTTTGAGGCGTTATTGAAATTAAAAAAACTTTGAGAAGGGAGCCTCAAAATGCTGTAATTGTCGTTCAGTTGTGGTGCAGTGCTCTGCACCTCTAATAACTAAAATTTGAACTATGCACATCATGTAAGTAGCATGATAAGATAATAGTACACTCCTTTCCCAACAAAAAACAAGCACATTGACCTTAGAAGAACAAATACAATGCACAAGGACAGCTGCAAATTGCGCGTTCGAAGATACTGGCGTGCAACGACACATATGGCTGCTGGACTCCGCGTGAATTCAGTGCGTAATGACTCCGGCACGTAGAGCGCAATAGCACTGCGAGAACGAGTCGGAGAAACTCGACAAGGAACCTTTGGTCAAAAGGCATGAACATATGTTAGATCACAAGAAAAAGAGTTGATGGCAGGTCAAACCTCACCGTTTTCACGCGCGCTGATGCACGCACAGCAGTTACAAGTATCGACGATACTTAAATAAAAAAAATGTGCCGGTAGCGCAGATGTGCAGTGCGCGTGAAGACAATGAGAATACATTGCCCGAGGAGAGAAAAATCG
>PVYJ01007302.1:4819-24723 GCA_002995095.1 Rhizopogon sp. AM-2018a | reverse complement strand
GATCTGAATAAGCTGTACTAAAAGGGCGTTGGTGGTGTCGATAGAATTTGGCTGCATTGCAATAATGAATGCAGTATTAACAGCGGAGAACAGACCAGCCTGGTTATTCGTGGTTGGTGGCATTGAAAAAAGAACGGAATATGCAACGCACAGATATCAGTACTATATCCATGTTGCCATTACACCTCCCCAACATGTCGTCGTCATATTCACCAGACACTTTTTTGTATGCTGCCCAGAATTTAGTTTTTGCATTCGTGCCTCTTTCCTCGGCAATAGTGGAGGTCTGGAGGACATCGAAAATCTTTTGGAGAAGATCGACACTTGAAGCAAGACAGTCGATCAGCTCCTGCTTGCCGTGTCGCCGCAATTAGGACTCACACAGAGTTATTGCTTGCAGTGACATTTGCATCGGTATGTTTTGCGTTAGGGCGTGGATCCATATTCAAGACCTTGAATGATTATTTGGTAGCAGTGGCAAGGCGAACAGGAGATAGACAATGGGTCTTAAGAGCAAGAGCAAGTACCGGGAACTGTCAACGCCAATGTTGCAATAGCAAGGCTGCAGCATGGCCATATCACGCTGCACAACCGATTACTCAGTGGTCGGGGCTCGCTGTAATGATGATCCCTTGAGCCTACGCATGGCAGTTACTCAAGACGTACTCGGTACATTTAGCTGGCGATAGATTAAACCCTTCGGGTATTATGCAACAGTGATGTGGGCATTGAGGCAATGTGGTGGAATGAATTATGAGCGAGGGCTGGACAGTGCGAACACGTGTGATCAGGTCACATGAAGTTCCACACCGCGTAATGACCGGCCCTGAACCTAATGTAAAACCGTGTCGAGCCTTGTTCAAACCGTTGCAGAACTCCTAGCTACAAGTACTCCTGCAGTGTGCCAGCATCAGACAATGTCTCATACATTTAAGGCAGTGAATTCGGTGGCCAAAGAACATGACGAGCTAGATCTTATTGGTAGCTCCAGATCAAGTACGACTATAATTGGCGACGAGGCTCCTCCAATCGAAGAGCAGAAATTTACCATCAAGTTACGCGTCTCTCGCACCCGGAATGCTTCACAAGGAGGAGAAAGTATTCAGGCAACAGGAAAGCGTATTAGAACCGTGTCACTTTCCGCTGCAGAAAATGATGCGAACTCTGGTCAGAAGAAGCAGAAAATGCAAGACAGAAAAGCGGTACGATCTCCATTCCTCTTACTGTCATTCTAAACTGATCAATGCTGATGTTTATATTGAATAGAATACCATAGTTATACACGCAAAAAAGGTACAGCTTGAATCTGTCCGCAGACAGTGGTTGTACCGCCACCACGACCTGTTTCAACCATTATTGCCCTCTACATCATTCTTTGATGCACTGCGCAGGGAAATACAGGAAATTGGAGGGAAACAGGCCTATGTCCCATTTCGTGTCCTCACGGCACAGCCTTCGTTGGTGGAGGGCGGAGAAATGAAGGACTACCAAGTACGTGCATTGCATCTTAGCTCTAAATATGGCATACTAAAGTTCTTCTTGTCTTCAGCTTCAAGGACTGGCGTTCCTTATCTACATGTATAAGAATGGTGTGGTTTCTTGCTTGTGATGCGTACTATAGGCTAACACTCCGTGCAGGGATGAACTGTATATTGGGCGATGGTACGTCTCAGTCCCTTCGTTTTTATCTCCACAATCATGACGTCCCACCTAGAAATGGGTCTTGGAAAAACTCTACAAGTATTTCTTCCCTCACGGACTATATTTTCTGTCTGACTTATAGTTAGACATTATCCCTCTTTGCACACATCCAAGAGAACGAGAAGGGTGCGTAACCAATTATGATTCACGTCTATCAATCAAAATCGAGAACTGGTTGCAGGACATCACGATCCTCATCTTATCATCTGCCCTCTTTCTGTCCTTTCATCCTGGCAAAATGTAAGATTCATGTTTCGATCATAACCATTCCTCACCTTTGCTATCTATTTAGGAAGCTGCCCGTTGGGTACCCTCGTTGCGCCTGTTTCGCTTCCACGGCACGCAATCAGAGAGAGACCGGCTTAAGAACAGCGTCAGGCACGATGGACTTAAGTTCGATCTATGCGTCACAACATACGAGGCGTATGTTGCTGAAGACACGTGGTTCAAGAGTCGACGATGGTTTTATTGCGTCCTCGACGAGGGCCACAAGATCAAGAATTCCGATACCAACCTCTCTAGTAAGCTGCGTGGCATTGGTTCCCTGTACCGACTTAGTAAGATGTTTCGTTTGCGCTGTCTTCTCATCTTACAAGCGCACCCCGCCAGTCCTTACTGGCACGCCCGTCCAGAACAATCTGGTCGAGTTATGGGGTCTCTTGAGCTGGTTATACCCAAATATATTCACCCCTCCTTCGGAACGATTATTCCGCGAATCCTTTGACCTTTCTCGAGGCTCGTACTCGATACCCTTCCTAAAGGCGGCGCAAGAGCTCCTGGCAGTCGTTATGATGCGCCGCACCAAGGCGGACGTCGATATAGCCGTGCCACCACGCGAGGAACTTTCCTTATTCATACCCATGACGGAGGCACAGAGGTTTTGGACTTATAGATTACTGACGCGGATGGATACAATGGATCTACAAGAGATCTTCACCGAGGCGAGCGGACCGCTAACTGAGGGACGCAAGGAAGTCTTTTCTCACATCGCATCAGCGATCAATCGCAACGCAACTGGAGAGACGAACAGTGAGCGCCTCACTTTTTTTCGCTGTTGAGTATCATGTACTGAAAACACCGAAGGATGGCGCAAGCTCATGAATCTGTTGATGCAACTGCGTAAAGTCTGTGATCAGTAGGTCGTATTTGATCTCGTTATGGGTATTTCTCAGGTTAGACGATAGTCCATATATGCTGAAAGACGCGTCTCCCTCGCCGTACATCATTGGCGAGCATATCGTTGCCTCTTCGTCGAAACTCATCGTCATCGATAAGCTCCTTGCTGATATCCTGCCGAAAGGAGAACGTGTCTTGATCTTCTCAGTGAGTTCTTCAAACATACTTGTGCTAGCTCAAGATTGACGAGCAGCGATAGCAATGGACAAGGTAAAGGATAATAGCTCTTTCTGGTGGACTTGGTATTGATGCGAGACTTAGCATGCTTGATCTTCTGGAGGACTATATGGAACTACGGTCAATCCCATATGCTCGGCTTGACGGCGGTACGACCCGCCCCCGACGTAATCTAGATATCAAGCTGGTGAGTGTGGTTGTTTTACCTTACTCGCTGCTCGCTGATACATGGCGTTTGCAGTTTCAACAAGAGAAGTCCCGTAAGTCCGAGTCTTATATCGTGTCATGTGTAGGCTGAAATATGTCTTAGCATATAAAGTCTTCCTTGTTTCGACCAAAGCTGGTGGCCTTGGTACGTGAAACTGATGTTCCACTTCATGGGAGTCGAATTTTTACACCAAATTTACACCACGGTAGGTATAAACCTTACGAAAGCGTCGACTGTCGTCATGTGCGACAGTGACTGGAATCCTCAGGTGAGCATATTGGTTTAGGTTCTACTGGTATGTTTATTAAAAATGATCACAGAACGATTTGCAAGCAATTGCTCGTGCGCACCGCATCGGCCAGACAAAAACTGTCAAGGTAAGTTTCAAACTGTCCCGCAACGCACCGTACCGACGCAGTCCTTGTAGGTGTACCGCCTTATTTGTCGTGGCAGCGTCGAGGATCAGATGCTCGACCGTATACGGCGCAAGCTGTTCCTGTCACTAAAAGTCATGACTTCCTCCACGCCATCATCTTCTCATACAGAGGATAACTCCCAACTGAAAACCACAGAGCTCATGGATATCTTGCGCAAGGGGAGCAGTGCCTTGTCTCGCTCGGATGTAGGCATGGACTTGGGGACGTTCCTCGATGCGCCAATCCAACAAATTCTCGATGACTCAAAAGAGCGAGAGGATGTCCGGGATGCCAAGCTGAAGAAAGAGCTTGTGTCTTCGCATGATGTTCCTGACGACACTGCTGGTGCTGCTCTCGAGATGGATGAACAAGTACTACTGGATGTGGAAGAAGAGGAGCGAAGGCTTCTTAGCGGCGTTGCACAAGTTCAGAGCAGGCTTTTCGAAGGCAAATTCGTCAAACGCAATCAAGACAACCGCCAGATTGCGCAGGAGTGGCGAGAACTTCAAAAGCGTGCACGTGTAGACAGAATGGTTGTGGTCGATGGTATCACAGTCATCGCCGACCATATGGGTCAGACTGCGGTTCGTGTGGTTTTCTCTTCTGTTGGACTGTTCTGATTCTCATATCGCCATCAGCCGGAAGAAGTAAGTCCGACCCCGAAAAAGAAAAAGAAGGCAAAGTACGAATCAGAGGATTGGTGCATTTATTGTCGAGATGGCGGCGATGTCATCATCTGTAATTCGTGTCCTCGAGGTGAGACTGAACGAGTCTGGTTTAGCTTGTTGTTGATGCACTTCACGTACCAGTATTCCATCCCAAGTGTCACGGTATTACCCCGGCACAACTCCGCAAGCTAGCTTTTGTCCCTTGTCCCCAACACAAGTGTTCCGTTTGCGAGCGCTCCACGGCTGAAGCAGGAGGAATGTTATACAAGTGCGTACACTGTCCTCAAGAGCAGCTTAATCTAAGATCATGCAGATGCCAAACATGCACACAAGCATTCTGCGAAGACTGCATGCCTGAAGGGAATATCGATGCGGTTGGGGAGGTCTTACCTGAGTTGTACGTGCATGTTGGGTTTCTGATATGGTCGATCTGACGTCTCTGATCCCGCAGCTTGGTGCTGGGCTATGGTGTTTCGAATGCAGCCTACTATATACGATGCAGCGATTGTCATCAACATTGGAAGAAGGACCCACAGGCATGGAAAGATTGGGAGGAAGAAATGGCGGAAACGCAGGCGAAACTGGAATCCCTGCAGGATACATAGAACGGCGTGAGAGTGTGAGTGTCTGCGTAGAGTAGCCTGGACCTTGTAGCATACGCCTTGTACGAACATAATTTTGCTCCATTCGTTGTAAGGGTGACGGTTGTGGCTCAGTGGAGCGGAATCAGCGGATCCGGGCTGGGCTGCGGCACCAGTGTTGAAGTCTGCACTCCGCTTGTCGAGTTAGTCCCAGTATGACGTCACTTTGGCGTAGCAGTATAAAACACTCCCTCTCGTCTCCATCCTCCAGCATAAAGAATGACGAACAGCCCACCACCAAAAATCACTTCCTTACCAGCTGGCACGCCCTCCGGCGAGTGGGCGAATAAAACCGAATCCATGCTCCAGTCCGACACAATAACCACTGATCCTGCTATGAAAATGACACCCAAGTCTGAAGAACACCCCATCACGACCATAACGAACGTGAACACCCCAGGTCACGAATTCCCTGGCTCATATCCCAAAGAACTCGAGAGTGAGGAGAAAGAGCAACGAGAGCCCCACGTCGGTAATGGGTCTGAAGGGCCTCCGATGGCCTCTGTCGTTCACGCAGCGAAGCAGTATATGCCGGATAATGTAGAGCGCACCGTCGAGTACGCTGGTCAAAGAGCAGCGGCGTATTTCCCCATTCCTCAGGGCATCAAAGACACGGTTAATTCATATTGGTGTGCGTGTGACCCCTATCTTGCGCTTGAGCCTTCCTCACGGACTTCTATCAGCTTATGATCAGGAAGGGACCCATCCGGGTCAACAACTGTCCACTTCTCTTCCAAGTTCAGAGACCAAGGGTGCTCAGCCCTTTGAGCATGTCGGGGGTGTTGGTTCCCTGCCGGGAACTCTGTCAGAATCAAGCGTCGCCTTATTACCTGACGAGCGGGCAGCAAGAACGCCAGTCAGCAAGGACGAGTCTCGAACACAGGGTGATAACCAAGCGAAAAGTGCGGCCTCTCCCGCAGGGACCGCTGTGAAGACAGAAGTGAGTACAAATCTACCTCCACGTTTTCTCGTTTACTTTCGAGTTGCTGCGAGCTATAGTGCACAGTAGCTTCTCGTTGATATCTCTGTGAACCCCAGACGCTATCACGAATGATTCACGGAGAGCGTGCCGCATTGAAAATGGCTTATTCCTTGATCACGACGCCGTGATAGCATGTATATTGTCGCGGTGTCTTTGCTCATTTGATGCTTCCCATATGCGCGGATGTTTCCTATTTTGAAGCGCGTCGATAGTTGGATTGCCATTTTGTCGAGGTGTCAAGATATTTAGAGCCTTTGAATGCACACGACTCCGGGTGGCTTGGTGCGGTGGAGGTGGGCTGTGCCGTGCTTATTTTTTCTTGCCGGGGTTTCTAGAAAGCTGGTGACGGCTGTGCATCTTTGTTATCTTTTCGTGGACTTGCGCATACGTTTCCATCGTTGCATCTAAATCTGACAATGTTGTCCCCATTGTAGTCATTTATTCCCTCGAAGAGCCCTTTGTCTCAGGTTCAGTCCAGTCAAGAGACAGACACTCAGCAAGTGGATAAAGTACGTACGACCAAAACGGATAAGCCTCCTGCGAAGGTTTCTGAGCCAGAATTCAACGCTCAGAAGCCATATGAAGTACCCGAAGAACAGCGTTCTCGCATTGCTGAGGCGGCTGGTGTTGGTGGAGCCGTAGGAGCTGGGTCCGCTGCAGCACAGCCCCAGGAGGCACAAGCTCAGACACGTAATCAACCACGAAGCGAGACAGCAGAAGCTGGTGTGGCAGGTGGTGCGATAGGCGCAAGTGGATTGTCAAAGGACGGTATGCAAGATCGTTGACGCGTATTCTACAAGCTAATTCCGGTTTCAGATCGTGAGCACAAACAAGCCAAGTTAACGTCTCAGGAGCAGGGGAAACGAGAGGAAACCCAAAGTCACACACGGGAGGTGACTGACGAAGAGGGCGTCAAACACACCCATAACGCTGGAGCAGGCACAGGTGACACCGATTACCACCCAGCGAAGATATACTCTGCGCCTACTGGCGAAAGAGCCGATCAGGCGAGAGCTCAGCCTACCTCTCCCGTGTCGCCAACATCTGCAACTACAGCGAGCGTCAATGATAGCCCTAAAGAACGTCGGGTGAGTTTCCTCCACAAGGTTCGAGGCGAGGTAAAGATAATCGCTGGGAAGGTGAGTGGGAATGAAGGTAAAGTGGAAGAGGGTAAACGGATTATCCATGGCGAGTTGTAAGCTATCGAGGAGTTCCATAGTATTCTTCTTTGACCCAGTGTTTCATACACGCCAGATGATGTCATGAGTAGCGTAGGCCTTATGGGATCCTTGATTCATTGATTCCGCCCTCTGGTATGTGTACAGTCGCACGACGCAAGCAGTGGACCGCGGGTCAGCCTCCATGATCACCAGCCAGTCGCGAACCTTATCTATACAAAGTCATAAGAACAGAAATCACGAGCGTCTGATTGGTTGACGGACTAGACCTGTGCCTGAAAACATCTATCAGTTATAGGTGATTGTTGAACAAGGCTAGATGAAAAGGTTTGCCAAGAGTTCATCCCACATGATGCTATGTGAGAACTATGTAGGCGACACAGATGACAACACCAAGGTCCAACACAGCAGCGCTTGTCCCACGGCAGGCAGTCCTCAAACAGCCAATGGAATATACTCACCGGGAGTAATGTTATCTAGTGTTACCTCAGATGTGAATACATAGGTAATCCATTGATTCCGTATTCCGCAACCGGGACTGATTGACTGCTAGTGATTGGTCGAATTCGTCCCGATCACACGGAGACTAGAGCAGTGCTCTCGCTTAACCTTGCTAAGCGCAACACAGGGGTCGCATGTCAGGCCTTCTGTAAATTCGACTCGGAGATATTGATTAACGGGAGAGGGGTGTAGCCTCTATAAGGAGCAAGTTGTAATTTCAGTGGAAAAACATACATAGATTCCCATCCACAACACGCGGTTTCCAAAGCTAAGAACTTGTAAACTTGAAGATGAGAAGTGTTGAAGGTTTGTAGAATTTCGAATGATTTCATTGGCCTGATCTGGATTTTGAGTACGCAAATATATACAAACAGGATTTGCGAATAGCAGCGCTCACCCGGCACACCAAGCATACAGCTCGTATTGCAAACGCAAAAAACCCGCGCCATTTGTAATCAGTCAATGATAAATAGCCGCACGACTCAAAGCTCTCCCATATGTAGACCCTAATAGAAGCAAGACAATCGTTCCTCCTGTATTAGGGTTCAAAAGCCAGACACTGGAGCTTTTCAAATACCAAGCTCCCAGAGGTAAAAATACCAGAGTCGCATAACTCATTTCGCAATCCACCTCTCTTTGCACAAACAATGGTGTCGATGCTTTGCAAGCTGCAAATACGTCCTCTAAAAATGTGTTGCAGTTGATTTTGGAGTCGGATAGTCAGGAGGGAACTATTGCACTTTGCCTCCAGACTCTCACATTCCACTGGCATGCCCGTTGCTTTCCGTCTTTGGCAAGCGGTCCGAATGTGTATCGCCTACCCTCCAGTGTGTATGCTACACAATTATCCTCCTGGCGTGTAGACTGAAGTCCTACGTGGAAGATCAAATGGACTTCACATCAGATACTTTCTGCGGGGCTTGGAGTTCACAATTAATCAAAAATCTATGAAGTTATTGGTTAAAGCAAATTCACATCGGCTGCCTTCTAGGCATCAGAAATTGGTATATCCCATGCCATCACTGAATGAATGATTCCACAAACAATTCCTGGAGGAAGAATGTTCATCCAGCAGCAGTGTTGCGATAAATCCGACAATAAGTAAGTTTGGTAGGTAATTTTTTTTCTTCGATGTCCTGCAATTTCAAGTTCAAAAGGTCGGCCCTTTCATTATCGGGCTTCTATTGAGGAGTCCGAAGACCAGGAAAAAATAGACGAGGATTCTTGTTTGCTATTTGTTTATCATGGTATCGCGTTCCTACTTCGGACATCGGAGGTCATTTGAATCATTCCACTTATACCGAGTTACTAACAGTATCCCTGATACCATTCTGCGCATGTAACATACACTCCCATTAACTTCCCATGAGCGATATTAGCTACTGGTAAGATCTCGACTTACGCTACGCCTCATATTGTGTCATATAGTATCTTCTTCTCGCACCGGGATGTTCCTCATCATGAGCAAGAGCAGGATTGAAGAGATGAATGGTACATGTAAAATCAATGATCATTATTTTAAAGTCCGAGAAGCGCATTATCCTCATGGCTGCCTCATGTTTGAATACATAAATAACCCATTCAGATTAAGCCCGAGTGCAACAAGTGGAGAGAAGCGATAGAAGCCCACGGAGATGGCCGAGTAGCATGTACGCGGATTTGGAATTTTGGTGTGAACATCGATTCTGAATTGTGATGCATTCAGAGCTAGACCACTGCAACTGAACATAGCGTTTATGCACCCCCGAAATTCATGCTGTGGGGTTGCCCTACATTTCAGTTCAATGTTGCACCGACCTGCAGTATTAGGTTCTATTCTCCCCTCAGGATAGGCGGACCGTAGACCAGTGGAGATAGATAAATGCGTTCTGAGATTGGAAGTTGTCTGAAGAGCGAGTGACATAAACGACGACCTGATATGATCTTCGCGATGCTTGTCGTCACATGAAGTTGGCGTTGTCGGGAAGAGGGTGGTTCATATTTAAAATCTGTGTTAAAGAAAAATATTGGTGGTTAAATAAACGAACCCAGGACACCTCCAGCATTCGAGGCAGAAACATAATGTAAGAGGTCTCTAAAGCACATCCTGAAGGTGGGGAAATTGCTACAACACGACTTTGAAACTATTGAGTACTCGTCTGTCCTCTGCGGATAATGGGCTGTAGCTTGTTGGGGAGGGATGACCGAGCTGCACAGATTGTGAGGAATGAGATTGTTGAAATTCTGGTGCATCATGTAGACCAGTCAAAGTAGAAATACTGGGTAGGGGCATCGCTGTATGTACAGATCTCATGCCAGTAGTCGATGCTAGCAAAGGTCTTGGAGTACGTTGGGTAGGAGACAGAGGTATTGATGACGATGAAGCTGGAGACAAGGGCCGTCCAGGAATTTCGCGCAAATGGGAATGCTGACTTGGTCCGCCATGCACATGGTCATTCGACTCGTATGGTTCCATTCCACCAGTCGTATAACAGAAGCGATCGATGCGAGATCCGCTGGCTTTGCTTGAGACAAAAATGCCACCTGGAACTCGTATATTTCGAAGGTATTCGTAACTTTCAACAACAGGAAGCCGAATATACTCATCTCCCTGTTGAGTTAACGAGTCAGAGGCCCACTTGAATCGTGGCGATTCAGCTCACTGTGAAGTATGCAACAACATGCCATTTACGCGGGTGACTTGAGCCAGGAAGATAGACCAATGCGGAGTAGGTTTGTTTGGTTAGCCCATTCGGTCGATTAGGACGATCCTTTCGCCTGTTTGTTGGAGGAGCCATAGCGAGTGGATCAGTAGTACGACGTGCTCTGAGATGCAGTGAGCACACTAATACAGATGCCGGCCTGTACTGCAACAAATTACCTTAATGCAGCTTTAGCATCTTTCTCTTCCTGTGTTGTCTCCATCTTCTCCTCATAGAACAAGTAATCACCACGCATCCGACTTTGCGACCTGGGAGCAGAAACATGTCACGGTAACATCCACACAAGAGACAATAGCGACTACCATCTTCGTCCGTCTGTCCAGCGGAGGAGGCCTCCGTCGTTCTCAGCCTCCTCCCAGACAAAAACATTCCCGGAGGATAGTTGCTCTCTTTCCGTAGGAGTGAGTCGCCGCTTGATCAACGGTAGCATGTTGAGGCGCACAGCCTCGAGGACAACATGCGCGTCTTTGGCATCCCGAACATCTTTTTGGTAGCTCTTGAGTCAGTCATAAAGCATGTCAACTTGAGAAGAGCATAACTCACGCAATGCAGGATGGGTCGGGGGTCCGTTGTGAAGAGGTGCATTAGAATAGTGTGTCATTT
Source organism: Rhizopogon sp. AM-2018a (assembly GCA_002995095.1). Classification (NCBI taxonomy): domain Eukaryota; kingdom Fungi; phylum Basidiomycota; class Agaricomycetes; order Boletales; family Rhizopogonaceae; genus Rhizopogon; species Rhizopogon sp. AM-2018a. The sequence continues at coordinate 13,770 of PVYJ01007302.1, read as the reverse complement.
TGGGGGGTGATCTGAGATAAAACTGCCACTCAAATGAGAGGGCTTTATAGAAACGAAAGAGTCTCAGGCATGCTTGACATCAACATCGAACCAACGTGGATAACAGAATCCTGACATGAGACGAAGAAACCTTGTTTCGATGACCCGCAATCAGGTACCCGCCCCAGAGGGTTTCGCGCCAGAGTTCTTCCTGTCGTAAAAACTCCCCTGCACCGATCAGCCGAATCACTGCCCGAATAAGCAGAGAAGATAGATCGGCGAACCTTCTCACATACCAAATTCAAGTGGTTGACAAAACGTCGTGTGATATTATTTCCCCCTCGGCGCTTGGAGTCAATTCGACCACCAAATGTCCGAATCGATTGTGTGCAGTAGAAGTCACTAAGAGGTCGTTAGACAAAGATATAATGTGGATCAAGGTATCCCGTTGCCCACAATCAAACACAACACCCTCCAGCCGTGAGCCAGCTGAATGGCCCTGGGTGCTCATTCTACGAGAATACATTCCCCACGCAAAAGTTGGGTTAGTCAGACTCCCATCGTATGCATGCCGGAAATCACGAGAGCGTTCAGCAAAGTGACGTGCGGTTGAAATCTCCGCTACAACCACCTGATTGGCGAATGTGTGCCAGTGTTAGATATCCAGAGTTAGAGCAATCCTGCATAAATAAGTCATCCGGAACGCCGACCGAAAACCCTAACTGCCTAACGAGGCGGTCAACTTTAGGATGCCCCGGGCCAGTGCACATCACATCCTGATTTTGGTCAGCAAAACTCGAAGGAGTTTAATCAAATGTTGAATGATGTGGAACAGCTAATCTTCTACACTGAGTGCAGGCATATTCGGAGCGTCGATATCGCACACTTTTGAAATGCTACTTACAACACGAGGGAAGCTGGCACGGCAATGACTGAATCAATTCATGGATTCATTCTGAAGAAGGTTCGCAGAACTGGGCTGTTTAGTGCGTCCAATAACTAGGAAAGCTCAATCAACCCTAACTTAATTTCCTAATGAAAGGTCAACAAGCTGGGCGGTTCAACCTGGATATGGCGATCGGAGTACTGGTGGAGTTTCGCCACATGGCTATTCGCACGATATTTCGCCAAACGTGGAAGCTGAGTCTGATTTACCCGCTGACTACAACACGATTCAGATTCGGACTGTGGTATGGGTTGCGTCGTAATACCCTGCGACTTGGGACATCTACTGTTGGAACATTCTACGTAGAAACGTTAACAGTTTCTACCTGCCCGAAAAGGGATCGTTCTTCACCACAAGGTCCGAAAGGCACTTGAAATAGACTTCCGATACAGGCACAGTAGCTGAGGTTGCTTCTGACTGCATCGTGACTGACTGCGGTAGCGATGTTCAGCGTGAATGAACAACTGGACCAAGACTGTGGATAGGCTTCCACATCGCAGCTCCTCCGGCCCAGTGGCATGATTCGAGAACCATACCCCTGGTCCCGGTGCAATGGGTATGAGAACGGCGCGAGGAATTAAGCATTCCACATAATAGTATAATCCAGTGTAGCGGGAACAACGGGACATACAACCCGAACAAAGAAATTAGCTCTAGGCGTTTGTTTGTCCATACCTTTGTTCGCTCCCTCAGACTGCCTTGCAGGACGAGAGGTCAGATTACTCAAGTGAGAACCGTTATAGGCGTAAAGCCAACACGCTGGCTTCATCGCGCAGGCGCGTCATCATCGTAGCACGTGTTCTACAGGAGTACTCATCGTAGTCAATAGTAGCCCGAGAATGGATCTGGGACATGTGTCTTGAGGAGGTGAATGCGAAGTTCGTCTATTTTTACCCATAATTACGGCTGGCGGTATAACTGTAATTTGTAACTGGTTCCAGGCATTGAAACGTGGGCCTGTCTGTCGGGGCAAAATACGGCACTGTCGCCTCTACTGTTATAAGTATCCCAGTGGAGCCAAGAGACATCAAACCTAATTGACACGCCTAAAGAGAAGCTAAGGACCTCCGCCGCCTGATTCATTATCATGCCCAAAATAAAATCATGCCCAAAATAAATGGCGGTTAGCTAATATTAGTCGACCCATTTTGGCCCTGCTAGAAGGTGAGTCGCATGGATTACTGGAATGACGACTAGAAGATATATACTGCGATTAAATTGTCGTTTGCGACGTTTTGGTCTTGACCCTAAGGTTGGACAAAGTTCACTGGCACCACTATCCATCCGAGGATGTGAGAATTAATACCCGTGGACCAACCACATTTTCGAAAATTTAGATCAAAATGCGACAAGGCAAAGCCGGAACATTGCCAAAATCATGAACCCTGGTGAAATGATGTGCGCATCCGAGTCAATGGATTAACGATTTTGATTGAGGGATGTTAACGGCAAAATGCACTGTCGAGCAAATTAAATGATGAAATTATGTACGCTTGTTTCCGGGCGGCGTGATTCTGTACGTTAGGTGTTGAAAATCGTGGAATTGTAGAAACCCGTACCTATGAAAGATGATTCCACGTTGTGACACCGAAACCAAATACAACAGTGATCATTGGCCCCTCGAGCTTTGTCGGTGCCGAAGCTAACAAAATTGATAAGCCCATAAACATATGTATGTCACTGTGGAGAAATTTCGATGCGGCCGTATACTTCCATGGCATTCGGGAATATTGATCTTGTTATATAGCATGCGAGTGTTGAAGAAGCAAGAGATACGAGTCAAGCTCCTGGTCGGCGGAATACTCGTTGGGAAGGTGGCCACGCGGATGAAGGACAAAGGCGATGGATGATTCATAAGGCCGGACGAAGTTCATGAGAATTTGATAATTTTATACTGAACGGAGAAAGACAAAACTCACCAAGGCTGTATGAAGGGAAGGAATGGTGTTCTTGTAGGCCATCAGTAAAATTACACACTCCTTTTCGATACTAACCTGAATAGATCGCCTGTTTGAATTAAAAGAAAAACCACAGTATAACCGGCGTAAAAACTTCAAGTTGTTTGCGACAGCCGTCATAGTAGTACCAGAGTCGTGCCAAACGATGAGCCTGGTGGCGTAACCTGATAAGGCGCCTAGCCACTGACACCGGAGGTCAGTGAGTTAGTGACTGTAATATTAATCATAATTCTCAAGCCTGGGGTACACGAAAACCGTTCAGTGTTCTCAAGTTAAATGCGACTCGGAGCCCAGGCGCAAAGTCGGATCCAATATTCAAATACGGACGTTTACGTAAATTGCTCTAATCACTTATCGAGATTCGACATTGGATGCGATGGACGTTGAACTCCTTTTTGAACGAAACAGCTCGTAAAATATGACCCAAGGTAATAATGCTTGTTTTGGCAGGACCCAGCCTTCGTGCTTACCAGCTCCCTGATACCTAAGCAGCAGGTCATCATGATGGTGGACTCAAGGTGACGACGGAGATGGAGGCCATCCTCAACCAGCCAGGCTATATAAGCATTAAGATGGGTAGCGAGAAGCTTAGGGCCATGTTCCAGAAACGTGAGTTTCTTAGATATACTTAAGGCATACAGAATGATCGTTCTGATGCTATACATGTAGAGTTTGGCGAGCTAGATATCAATGAGCTTTCACCATTTACATTAGCATGTGTGACTGGGCAAATTGAGGCCGTAAAAGATGTTTGTCGCTATCTCTATGTCATGGTTTAAACGCTCATTCACCGGTCAAGGCAATCAGTGGAGGGAGTGCCCCTGATATAACAGGAACCGAAACACCCTTCAATATTGGTTTCCTAGCATTTACTGTGCTCGGCGCGCAGCGCATCAGGGGAGGACCTCCGGGTTCTCTTAGGCATCTTGATGTCCTCAAGTTTCTCCTTCAGTGTGGTGCACTACCAGATGTGGCCGATATATCTGGTCACACAGCCCTCCATCACGCATGTACTCCTCCACTGGGGAGCTTTGAACTTGCCAAAGTACTTCTCGAAGGTGGAGCCAACCCGAACGCTCAAAACCGATACGGCGAAGTACCACTCTTCTTCCCGTTCCAGGGGCAGGACATCCAGATCCTGGATTTGCTGATGGAACACAACGCTGATCTGGACATTAAGGACGGAAATGGGGATTCCCCCCGTGGATTATGTGTAGTGTTTGGGCCCCAAGTTACAGCTGCAGTTCGACGATGGGAGAGAAAGCGTTCAGGAGAGAAAGCACTATGGGAAGAGAAGGAATGCGAGTACTGCAAGAAAAAGGGGAGCGGCTTGAAGCAGTGTGCGCGATGTCACACAGTCCGTTATTGCTCTTCTGACTGCCAACGCAAGAGACCCTCTTCTGTCATGCCCATGCGAGTTACTGACTCGTGATTTATTCTAGGCATGCATTGGAAAACCCACAAACCATTATGCCAGCCATTCTCAACGTCAACCACTGTCACGCTGAAACCAACTTATAACGATTTATCGTCCACGGTTTCTCGTGCTGATTTTACTCGCGAAGCTCTCGGCCTGTCCAACCCCAAGTCCAAACCGCCGAAAAACCCACCCCCCCGAAAAGCCTTTGAACAGAAATCCATGATCATCAAGGTGCAAGTGCCTGTGGATTCGTTCACCTCGACCGCGTCGTCTACGGGATTCGGAGGCTTGCTGGTCTACAACAAAAAGAAAGATTTCATGTGCACTATTTCGCGAAGTGGAAACGCAAATGCATATGACGAGGTCGTCCGCACGGTGCGATCCAGAGGCGTTGGAGGAGTGAAGGCTTATTTCGCAGCCGAGCTGCGAAGTCGCGATGAACTGATAGTCAAGATCTCTGAACCTTTGGCGGAGCAGCCTTTTTAGATTTTTTTTTCACATTCCTAAGAATTATCGCATTCTCACTTACAATCTTTTGAACGACGAACAGGAAAAATCACAAGCTTGCAAATGGAAGTCTGTCAAGCAGTACGCAACGTGTAATTCTATTTGAAGGGTCTCCAGTTAATTTTCATTACTGTAACGAGTTTCGAGATTGTCTGTGTACTTTAATGCGATCAGTAATCGATTCATCGTCAGTGGTAGTAATTTGTTCACAAATAAACGACTTATCATTGACACATTAAGCTGGCTTCGCATGAAGTTGTATCTGAATGCCATGGAAAATGTCATCAGCAACGCGTGGGGATGGAGAAGCGTTCCACATGCAATGAACGATGGGCATCGGGATCTGCGATACTGCACAACCTCAACAGTTTGGAGTTCGCTAATTGAGATTCAAAAGGGTCGTATGAGAGCAGACAACAACACGTGTAGCTGCGACAATTATAAGCACCATCGGGTGCGCACCTCAGGAGAAGCGTTCCACATGCAATGAACGATGGGCATCGAGATCTGTGATACTGCGCAACCTCGACAATTTGGAGTTCGCTAACTGAGATCCAACAGGGTATGCGAGCAGACAACAACACGTGTAGCTGCGACAATTATAAGCATCGTCGGGTGCATACCTCAGATCGCTAACTGAGCCTCAACATGATCATGTGCGAGAAGACGACCCGTTTAGCTGCGCCAATTGTAAGCATCATGAACTAAATTTTTGACGATGGGAAGTGTTCTTATCATCCGGACTTACTCTCTGCAGCTTTGCTATCTGATTAGGTCTCAGGAAGCATGAGATTGATTTCCCAAGGCGCCATGCGGTCCAGCAGTAGAATTAGAAGACTTGCACGCAAAATAGCGATGAAGAGCCGTACCGTGGACTTCCTTATTAAATTCTATTGAATCCCATGTCAATCACGGTGCCTATTAGGCGGGGCGGTTCGACAGCGGCTAGCTGCTAGATATTTGAGTATAGAGTATCAATGACGTCAAATGTCAAGGAAGATCATGAGGCTCCATTGTCACGGTGCATATAGCAGAGCTGTCGCACTCGTCAGCTAATAATAATATTTTGTTCATAACGAAGGAAAGCGCTCCTAACAAGTAGCCCAAGTCGTTAGGTAATAGGTAGAATACAATCTCACACGGCACCAAATCTGACTTCGCCCTTGTCCAGATTACTCATCTTCATCTCCGTTATTAATAATTCAAACCGAAGGCAGTAAAAGAACGCACCCCGTGCAAACTGCGATCACCAACCGAATCTGTTTTTACATGTGCACCCCTCGATACACTGGGCGGTTTATTTTGTGCGCCTGCATTGCTGTCACCTTCGCTTGAAGTTCCTGTTCCAGACCCCAGGCCGGATAGGTTAATGGTGTTGATGCGGAAACTCGTGCCCTCGCTGTTAGTGCGAAGGCTCCGCCCTCGAAGCGCACTCCGGCTATTCAGCGACGCAAGGAAGGAATTGGCGTACACTGCGCAAGCTAAAGGATGAGTCATCAGAAAAGTGCAGATCTGTGCTCACGCTTTCCGATGACGAAGTCTATCGCAATGAACCACAAACTGGCTGGGCTGATAGCAAACTGCATGGTAGATGAACATAAGTATTCGTCTGCCTCGATCGCTTGAACTTACTGCGATGACTTCGGCCACGGCAACGATTCTGAAAGATATAATGTGAGGATGTCAATAAGCGCCAAGCAGGGGACGTACGAAGTCAGTAAACAACGATTGATTGCGTACACGATCAACGTATTAACGAGTACGTTGGTCCTGGGTTGATAACAATCTCAGGCATGGCAATGATGTAGGAGTAAGACTTACTCGACAACGGGACTGCGATTGCCGTGCAAAAGCACGCACAATGCAATGGTGATACAGATATCGGACAACACGGCGGCGATAGCAAATGGCGTGGCGGCGTATAGCTGCAAAGCTGTGAGCAGGATAACTAGCTAATTAGTGTTCAGCGCACAGTAATCTCCTCAAGTGCGGCGAATTCCTTCTTTTCGAACCTAAGAGGATTCATTACATTCGACCCTGATTGAGGAGAGGAATACTGACATGAGCAAGACTGTCTCTACGTCGGCTCAGCGCATTTCGTGAGTAAGACGAGAGAAGGAAACCTACCCAATCCAAATCCTAAGTTTCCAATTAATATTATGAGCTACACAAGTCATATAGGAAATCTTACCAAAATGTGCGAAAACAACCACCATCTTGGCACGACGAAATCAATCACCATTTAGCGCTGAGTCTCCACATGAATCCGACAGCTCTGACTTACAATGCCGCATGTCAGCCACCATCGAATGCTAGAACGGGTCACTACCGCCAAGGTTCAACGCAAATAAAATCAGCTGAAAAGAAAGCGCTCACAGTGGGATATCCGAAAAGTAAAGTATCTGAGAAGGGTGCACATCATCATCTAAGTATCTCGCACATCATCACTATCGCTGTCACATACGTTTGCACGATGACGGCCATACACAGCTGCTTTTATCATCAGTTTCAGGTAGAATCCCTGAAGGAGAGACTTGCATTCAGGCCGAGCGATGCCTTTGATTTCCATAGTTCAGATACTCGTCCTGAATTAACCAATGCTGATCACTCACGTTAAGAGACCTGAAATGCACGGTTCAGCACTGCATTAGTCGTGTTTAAGAAGGGCATACCAGACTGCTGTCGTGAGGGCGGCGGGATCACCAAAACTTGATACCTATAATGAATCAGTGCTGTGAACCGTATCTATGTTGACGATTGGCGCGCACAAGGTAGTGATACAGAGCATGACACACTTGATCGGGAACCAATTCAGTCAACGGTCGACTTAGGATAACAGCTCGGTGACTTACTCAAGGAGACGTGTAATGTGTCTAAAGCCCTGGTAAGGAGTCAGACAAGCAGACTCGGCGGCAATGCAGATAATAAATTACCAGATCAATGCCACCTGTGACACTTCCGTAAAACCTGTTTCCCCGCATAAAACCGACACTGACACGACGTACCAAGAATTTTAGGCCGTGGGTGTCTCTGGGGTAATATACATAATACAGATACGTCTTGCAGGCATTTCGCAGATCAGTGGACGGCACCACCGTCTACAGATAAAATACGGCGTACTTGCAGAGTCGTGATTCCATACATGCTAGTATCAAAAATACTGTCAAACCTCTTGTCGAAGGAGACGGAATCTCGACGCACATCGCAGCGACCATGCCTCCGATAAATCCCGCACCTACGAAGAGGAAAAGAAAGAGGTCAGCCATACAACTCCAAGGGCCACGGCCAAGCAACTAAAACACCTTACCAAACGTATCCTGGATATTAACCTCCGACATAGTGATACAGCAGTTGAACAGAGGGAAGAAATGTAGAGAGGCAGTCTACAGCGAGGGATTTATATTGGCATGCCGTTTTTATAAAGGTCCCAACAAACACTGCGTAGGGAGGAGCCCTGAGGAGCAACGATGAGTGAAGAATTATTAAAAGGACTTGGCAGCGCCGGTTGTGCGGGGTTCACGTTTGATCAAGGGTTCAAAGTCTGGCCAACGGCTCAAGCGCCTCAACGCGCGGTCGACCTCGTTCGCCTGCCAAACTTAAAATAAACCGACTTGACATCGCTTGACGTGCCATGGCTCCCAAACTGTCATATGTTAAAAAATTTTGGATGAAATGCTCACCTCGACAATCTCCTCGACTCGGGAGTAGGAATCGCTTTGTGATCATCATATTGCATTGCGTTCCTGTCACCTTGTGATTTTGGTCGGCATCAGCGTGATGCCGTGGAGTTGATTGCGGAAGTGCAGTTTGTGGCAATTCGTGGCGATGCAACGATCTCCTTTTATCACGGCGTGTAAATGGAAGCTGGGGAACGAATATTCTGGCATGACCGAACGTAGCAGCCTGCGCCCTATACTTATATGATATCGTTAATGAACGTTGGAAGGTTTAGACACTAACGCTTTGTGGCAAAGACTCCAAAATCTAGGTCCAGAATCCAGATCACACGAAGTAGGTCAAACACCCCAACGCCCAGGACACACCCAACCAATTCCCAGTTTACACGGCACAGATCCTGCGCTCGCCCTGCAAATGTATTCAATAAAATATGTGTGCGTATATCCATAGCGTGTGTATCCAC
>PVYJ01007262.1:0-20091 GCA_002995095.1 Rhizopogon sp. AM-2018a | reverse complement strand
CTGGCATCCGTTGGTAAATGCTGTGTTATACTATATATTGGCTAAAGGTAGCTGCTGGTTTTTTCTGTTCTGGATGCTCTCATAGAAACTGCTGTCGTGCGCTTCTTCGTCCTATATTTCTACCTCGTCATGATCGCATGGTCATCGTCTTCTCCACCACTGCCATCGACATCTTCGATAGTCCGATCCTCTCCTTGCTCCACGCTATGTAATTTATCCGATACCCCGGTTCTACGTTCGCGCATTATCCTGTTCTTTTTTTCGTGTTCTACGTAGTTCATAATACGAAGGTGTCTACGAAGTGGAGTCTGATTTAATATCATGATATGATATTTAATTCAATGCTCATGAACCCCGTGGCAAGACGCTGGATTGACGCTGGACGTGTTTAGTTACTTGGCTGGCGGGGCGCTGCTTGCATCTCGCATCCCCCGCACACGCGACAAATAGGTCGTGCTGCTCACAGTTCCCACTGGGGTTCTTCTCTGTCCCAAGACTAATTACCCTCAAACTCAGTATGTTCTGAACCTGACTTCGAGCGAACAAGTCAACGACATAATGGTTCCACTTCCGTACATCATACATCACTGCACTAATCATACAAGCTTTCACCGACGGGCAGTTAAAGTCAAGCGGTAACCGGCTCGAAGATCCAGCACGCTTGCTTGTAACCCTCAGGGTTCGTATCTTTATCAGGGGTTGGACCAGCGATGATCTGGAGAGACGTTTAGTTAAAAAGCCAAAAGAGGTTGCCAGTGAGAAACAAACCTGAGTCCAGTCATCGGCATTCGGGAGGATCCACGAATCGTCCTCGTTCTCAAGATGAATGCTACAAAAAACAAATGAATCCTCGATACCCAACATAGAAAATAAGGCCACCAGTACTCACATAAATTGGCCGTTGTTAAGGTCGAGCAACTGGAACTTCTGTTCAGCCCCGCCTTCAACGACATTCTTCTGTTATTTTAAGGTTATTAGCAATCTGCATTTGTCAACGCCAGGTAGCATAAACCAACATCCTTGTTGATCGTAGCGTAAGTCCCGCTTGTTTTATTCTTGAACGTCACAAGGTGGTCAAGTTGGTCCTTGACAACGAGTTCGAACTAGGGCATGGATCAGTATAGGAAAAACATTAAGGATGCCCGCGTACGGTGCGGTGACCGATCCCAGCGAACGTGTCATCTTCATAGTGTCCCATGATAGCGGTGCCAGGATCAGGGCTACCGTCTGTCATGTCGGCGTACTGCGTGTCGAAAGCGACGTTCTTGATTTTGTAGTATCCAGCTGTAGGTACGGTCATCGTGAAAGGTACAAATTCTGCTGAGTAGTTGTGAGATCGGGTTGTTGAAAAGAATAGTAGGATATACGACGACCTTTATACCAAAGCTCCTCAAGGGACCAAATGCAGAAGTCAATATCACCTCCGTTCAAGGTTGAGGCCTAAGTCACTTAGCTCCGGGCATATCATTTACCGGATTCCAAGCATTCTTGATAAATTTCTAGTTCGCTCCCAGAAGGTCCACACGTTGTGTTGTTGCATGCCGTTCTTCGGTTCCCCCTGTCAAGTTGCCGCTGGGTGTTACTGTACGTGAACACAAGCAGTTAGCTTGAAGTCAGCATGATCATTCTTGAAGTCGCCAGGTTCCGATTGAATAACGATTCTTGCGATGTTCCAAGATCCTTGACTACTTAGCACACCTCTTCTAACGCCCGTATCCCCATCTGATCTGAGAGCACCAGTCGGATGACCCAATACTAAGAAGCATGCTGTCGTGCCGTCCGATTGATCCCCACCAGGAGACACCAAGAACGTATGAAGATCACCGAAGCAAAATAGAAGGTCGTTTTATGTAAAAGGAATGGTTGGGACTGTAGATCACGTCGACACAGTGGAGTGTGAGGAGTTATTCTAATTCACTGAGGGTGAGTCGCTAATATTTACAAAGGAACGACTGTCTTTCTTTTACTATTAGGATCTGCCTGGGGGTTCGGGTGCTTCTTCGTCCTATCTCTAGTATTAGCCATCGTCTGCTGGCTGAGTATGACCCGTGGGGTCATGTCGAAGCGATGAAGCGAGACGAGATGAAAAGCTGTTAAAAGTGCGTTTGCTGCCTGCTGATGAGACGGAGAGCATGATATTACGGATACGGTTCTATCGAATAGTCAGCCATGGGTCTCAGGTCAACGGGATCCAACGGGGAAGGCACTTACCCCGGTGCTATTTAGTACGAAACAGTCCAAGTCCGCTGGGGGTCAACCTTCCAGTGGGGCATTTGCAGAGTCGGAGACGCGGTGGGGGACGCAGGTATCCCAGATAGTATTGTCCTACATATGGTACCCAACCCCAACAGGACATGAATTTGATCTATATAAAAAAAAGTCCAAGTTGCACTCTCATCAGAATGAGTCATCTGCTTGTCTTTCACCAGTGGAAGCTCGGGCACTTGGGCCACCTTACCCATATGAGCACATATGTACGTATCATGATTAATTCGGCGGTGAACGGTGGCAGTCCGAGCCATTGGCCTACCCGGCTCAAAAATTGCCAAACCGGTGGCAAGACGGTAACAGATGGGTGAATTTAGATCACTGTCTAATCAGGTGATTTTCAACACCTTGCAGCCACTGACTTCCACCATTTGATGATGTCGTTTAACGTCAGTCGAGATCATCAGCATCCACGAGGAGCCAATATCACTCAGGTGGTGAATGACGGGGTGATGGGGACTGGAAGTCGCGGGTGCAATCATAGGGCATACTAGTAATGTTGAGGGAAAAGGACAGGGATGTGGGGTACTATGTGCATCGCAAGAAGAATGTTCTGGCAAAGACATAGGGTGTTGGAGTAGATGCAGAACTACGCGGCTACGACTCGGACATGCGACTATGAACCTAAGGGATGACTAAGCACGGCTCTCTCCGTCTGTCTCCGACTCTGCGCTGCCCCTCGTCTTCAGATGCTAACATGAGCGCGAAGACTCTCCCCATGATTTTTTACGAGTGACATTACTTTTTGGACGCACGTCGCACCTAACTTAAACGCTAAAGATCATGAGCGGCCTAGGATCCGAGTCGGAAGACTCGGAACTTCCGATTGTGAAGTGACATCCCAACTCTGCTTACTAATATGTTGATTTTGTGTACGGCTCGGACTCAGAGTTGGACAAACCTTTTCAAACTCCAGAGGCTGGAGCGGGAAAATTCCTCATTATTCGGGTTGCATCTCATATACAAGTTCTTCTACGTTTCAATGCCGAGAAAAACCCTCTTTCTCCCCGCCATCTTCATTCTGATGAGAGCGTAACCCGGACTGTTTCGGGCTAAATAGGCCCGGGGTGAGCGTTTTTCCTGCCAGAAGATCTCGTTGACCTAAGACCCGCAATGTCATGGCTGACTATTCAATAGAATCCTATCCGTAATATCATACTCTCCGTCTCATCAGCAGGCAGCAATGAGGGGGATACGATTACGTACATTTCCTAAGATGCAAACATGTGCAGGGGTGGAAACCCTTTACCAGCTGTTCATCTTGTCTCACTTCAACGCTCCGACGTAACCCATACGTCACAGCGCCTATCAAATGACTTTCCATGTCGTTTTGATGTTCCGATTAGCACATTCTCCATACATCCCTTGGTGACGCCTGCTCCAAACAACACTACCCGAGCAACGACAGCATGTTCATTCCTGGTACTGCTTATGGACCGTCCGACTGGCGTACTCTCATCAGATGGAGGTGATAAGAGTCAAGATCTTTGGATATACAAGGACTGTGCATCTGAACCCGGCGACTTCAGGAATGATTAGGTCAATGACAGCATGCAGGACGATGAACCCCTAATGCTCATAGGTTGGCTTGTATTTGGGTTCGCTTACAGTAACACCCAGCGGTGAATGGGGAGACTGGAGAACGATGAATCACGACGTGACAACCTTCTAGAAGGTCCCAAAACTCATCAAAAATGCTTGGATTCCGGCGAATGGTATGCTCGAAACCAAGTAAATCAGAACTCATGGGCGACGCATGCTGACTGTCGATCCTTATGGGGTTTCAGGCATGTATAAAGGTCGTCGCATATCCTGGTTTTTTGTCAACAACTCTTTCCCTTTCCCTCTCTCATACACACAACTACTCAGCAGAATTTGTATTACCACACCTCTCACGATGTCCGGAATGATACCTTCTGGCTTTTACAAGATCAGAAATGTCTTTTTTGACACCTAGTACGCCGACCTGGCAAACGGTGATGCTACACCTGGCACTGTTGTCATGGGACACCATGAAGATGGTGGTCAATGGGGGACCAAAAACCGCACCGTACGCGGCCATCATTAATATGCATCCTGTACTGATCAACGGCCTAGTTCGAGGTCACTGTCAAGGACGAAATTGCGCACATTGTGACGATCAGGAATATCGTGAACGGAGCGTATGCCACAATCAACGTGAATGTTGGTCTATCCTACCTGGTGTTAACAAATATAGGTTACTAACAATATTAAAATAATAGAAAGCAGTCGTTGAAGGCGGCGATGAACAGAAACTCCAGTTGCTTGATGCCGGGGAAGGCAAATGGGTGTAAGTGGTGATAACTGTTTATTGGCCATTGAGAATTCATTTGTCTCTTGCCTGCAGCATCCATCTGCCAGACGAAAACATTGTGTGGGTCCTTAAGAGTGGCGAAGACTGGACCCAAGTTTGTTTCTCACTGCGACCTCTTTTACCTTTGTAACTCATCTCTCTCCAGATCAGTGCTGTGCCAGCCCCTCCTGATGGTCAGCAGGGATACGAGCAGAAGTACTGGATGTTCGAAATGGTTTAACTTGCCCGACGTTGAAAGCCATCATGATTAGCGCACGGTTGCGATGTATAGAAATTGAATGATTATGGCGTTGACTTCGGTTGCGCGCTCGAATCAGGACATACTGAATTTACCTTTCCCTAGTGTGAAAGCTCCGGTTTGTGGTGCGCCTTGCCCATGACGTTACCGCAATGCGGTATGAGCCCATACCACGCATTTTGCCGAGGAGAGTAAAACAATTATTTCAGCTGGAATCATCGATTGTCGCCTGTTCAGCGGCAGAACGGTTTAGGTCTGAGTATTACCTTGTTTTTTTATAAGGTCACTGGGGAGTGATATGGGTGAACGAAGCACGAAGTTGTCCCGTGGGAATTTTGTACACAGCGTTCCTCAAAATACTGAACTGGTTGATCGTGATAAACTCTCATAATGTACATAGTCCACGGTACACTACGTAGAGTGCTCGCTGTCCGAGTTGTCATATCGCATCATCTCCTTTCATCTTCAATAATACTCGTAGGGATGCATGACATCAACAGTTTCTCGTCAAAGTCTCGAAGTAATCGAATGTTGTCTCGCCCTCGGCTTCGTGATTGAGCAAGGTAAACATTGAACGACGTAAGCCCTCCTGTGGGTAGAGTTCCAATGTCTATTATTGTGTGACTGATTGTCTGGCTTTGTGATCTGCAGTCAGTAAATGCATATGCCGGTATAATGTGATAGGCAACTGCCTCCTAATTATCGACTTATGTGAGGAATCGTGAATAATGGAACCAATGGTAAGACATCTCAAGTTGCCGAGACGCTCCAGTTGGACTGCTTTTGTACGATTCATCTGTGGAAAATGGCAGGGAGCGAGCGAGATGATGACGGGTGAAAGGCTCAATTCACTACTATAAAACACGCATACTAGACCGTACCGTGTGATCAAGTAAGCTGACTGACTTAGTATTAGACGCAAGTTCGTATTTCCAACATCATCTTCACCAGAATGTATGCTGGTGGATAAACCAGTTCTACAATTGGCGCTGAGGTGAGAATGCGGTTACAACTTTCTCATCCATCGAATACAACCTTGACTCTGATGATCTCTCCACGAGCGCCATTTGCAATGTCAAGGTCCGTTTTGATATTGAATGTTACCATGACCTTCATCCCAATTGCTAACTCCTGTTTGACAACGCAGCCCTCTCATTCCACTTTCCATGATTTTCTGGTTTCATGCCCACCGAAAACTGCTCTGCCAGGGTCAGGGCCCATGACCTTTGAGAGTGTCATATGTTGTGCATATAAGTACTAGTAGTCGAGTGCCTGCTTTGCGACACCTAGCTTGGGTCACAATTGTATTCCAGTAGCACTGCGTCATTCCAAGGTGTTGCAAAATCAGTGAGACGACAAGCCGGATTTGTGATGACAAGTGATTGTAGCAGTTCTATGTGGTGCGCGCGACAGCTGCCATATCGGACGTGGTGTAGCAAGTCTAACCACTCTGGATCAATAACCCATAATTATTCCTTGAGCCGAACGATGGTTTTGGTCAACTATCATCCACTCGAGGAAATTCCCCATAGACCTTTCTCCCGACCACTGTCTTTGGAAGGATTTCAAGGCCAGTAGAGTGGAGCATTTCTACCACTGGCAACGGGTGGAAACTGGTGAAAGTCACCGACGACGATGACATTAATCCCTCCAAAATTTTGGCCCTGTCTGCGTCCTTAACTCTAGCGAGTGATTTTCCCTTTGCAATATATGCCGAAAGCCGAGCGAAGAATTTGCGTGACACAATGGAAATCTCGTCAATAATCAAGTACATTTTGTTTCTCCAAAATACAAGTTTCCTTGCGGTTTTTTGTGACTGCTCGCGTCCATTAGCAGCCTGAGGGGACCCCCCTGAGGGACTTCTGCGACATGGGTGTGCCATATACACAAATGTAAACAAGGTTCCTACATCATGATACCCTCTCTACAGTGTACGAAACACAAAAGCAACGCCTCTGTACAGCGTCGAAAATTCATTAACTCAACTTCATAGGAAGATTTAGGCGGGAACATGTGCTGTTTTTACCAATTTCAGCTTTTACCCTGGATGTTTCAAATTCTGGAGTCGGACCACGGGCAGCGTCGAGCACCATAAAGTTCGATTTTTGGTGGCCCAAAAATATTGAAGGAATATGCCTCGACCAACCAAAAAAGCAAAGCAGGCGAAAGCCCAGCGTGAAAACAACAATGCTCGATTCACTCCTGTGCAGCCTACTATACCATTCGAGGCCAGTGACGAGAATCAAGATCCAACCTATGTGTACTACAACTCAAGTGGTAAAGAAGTGATTTGGGGTAAGTGGAACATTTATATTGTCGCTCCAAACAGTTAATGATTTGAATGATCTGATGAATGCTTAGGTTTTCGTGATGCGTCAGACAGTACTTACATTCGCGACTGCAAAGACTCTTGTTCCTGAATGCCTGGATCTTTGCAACACGTTGGCTATTCGGCGGTTTTTCCGCAAATCCTGACGTTATATGGAAGCTTACAGGTATGGATATT
The DNA here is from genome assembly GCA_002995095.1 of Rhizopogon sp. AM-2018a. Classification (NCBI taxonomy): domain Eukaryota; kingdom Fungi; phylum Basidiomycota; class Agaricomycetes; order Boletales; family Rhizopogonaceae; genus Rhizopogon; species Rhizopogon sp. AM-2018a. Next base: position 12,744 of record PVYJ01007262.1, on the reverse strand, counting down.
GTTTTCATATCCACGGGCAACAACACATTCATTTATTTGAAATCAGAAAAGGACTCGACGCACGACAAGCTGCATTCTCTGTGAAGAAGTACAAGTCCCATAGACAGATTGGGGTAACGGCTGAAGTCCTCGCATGCATTAGCAACACTGCGGGGGTGCAGAATAACCCCCCAGAGCTATTATGTTTCCTGGGGCTCCGAAGGCCGTTTTCTTACCATGTTTCAAATTCTTGTGACGAAAATTTTGAATTTCTGACCAGCAAGCATCAAAGCACACATGAAATCGAGTAGATCTATGCTACTTTCAACAAAAATAAGTGAGTTTTCGCGGTGCAGTAGTAGTTGTGCATCGGCGTCACCCGAGGCGTCGAAAACCTTGTGTAATCAGAAATGATGACCAATCCAATTCGTCCTAATTTACCCTATCGTAGCGGCGGTGCTCACGCGTCAAGTCCCCGACTCCTGGAAGCACCACTTCGCTACGTGGTACAATTATATGGTTTACTACCTGGGCTTCGATGTGGGTCAAATTTCAAATGGCGGCAGTCGTTGGTTGCACCCCGCTTCAACTGCACACTGGGCGTGTACTCCTCCCCTGAGAAAGTGTGTTTTATTGTGCGTATGTCACTTTTTTGCTTGATATGATTGAAGTCAGCTAATGACCATGGCATGAACTGGGAGTGAGCGGACCATAACTCAAGTATAAGTGCATATCCGCAAGTAAACAAGTGTTGGATCCATACCTTGATGGCGGCGCCAATGAGTCATCCACGGGCCGGAATCGTGCGCTGAGGCGAATAACAGTATTTCTCAACAAGGCGTAGATGTAATGTGTGAGATTTTATAGGCTGGATCAGTACTTCCCTGATTCACGCAAGCTCGCACGAGAATATAGACAGTCTATCGTCAATTTGAATGCGGGGCTCAGTGCATACGCAGATCGACGTTGAGCAACAACCAATTTGGATAACGTTGATGGTATAAGTACAACTGACATAAGATAATCAGTCATGTACAATAGGACAGCAATATATACGATACGATGCAGCAGTCAAGATCATGAGCATCCACGAGAGGCCGATATCTCAGACGATGAATGATGGGAATGGTAGAGACTGTAAGTCGCGGGCGTGACAGAGGTTCAGTGTTAAGGGGAAACGACAGGGATGTGCGATGTGTATCGTAAGAAGGATGCTCTGGAAAAGAGGTAGGGAGAAGAGAGTATAAGGACGACCGGCGTCACAGGTTCTGTATTTGTACAATGAGAAATTGCTTCTCGTCCTGAAAAGTCAAGAAATATCAAGAAATGCGAAAGAAATGCGGGGGTTGATGGCTGCTCACGCTGAACTGCTCGTCTTCCTTGTCGTTATGGAAGCCCCTCAGGAAAGTCAATAATTTCTCCCTGTTGCGCCTTAGTATCGCTTCAATCTGAGGTGGTTTCTTTGGATTTGCAACGAATACCTTTGGGGAAATGATAATCAGTAAAGGTAAACGCTCGAAAAAATGCTCATGGAGTCCCACTTTAAATACGTGGAAAGCTTCGAATTGGATGTTCTTGCTCTTGTCCCGAAGCATGTTCATCATCATCTTCAAATTGCCTTCTTGAGCGATGTATCTAGTCATGACGTTGAAATTGGCACGGTCAAGGAGGATTTCGCCGAGGAGCTTGAGTGACTGGCGCTTGGTGACATAATTGGTAGAAAGTAGGAGAGTCGTGAAAGAGGCAAAAAACTATAGAGGAAGAAGTTCCTTATAAGCAATGAAAGTGACCAAGCGGATTTAATACGCACGCGCTCATAGTTCTTGTCCAGGTATTCTGCGACCATAGGCTTGTGCCGTGTTAATGTCTCTTTAAGGTTTGCAAATGCATCGCACGAAACGCCAAACGATGTTGTCTCTATATGGTGGGGGAACATGTAGAATCTGCGCAGCATTAGATGTTATATCATTGGGATGCAGGTCGTGGCACTTACTGATCTGAATAAAGTAAGATCTTCGCCAACTGCTCGTGTCGTAACATCTCCCTTAAAACCATCCCCGTGTTCAATGCAACCTCTTCATTGCTATATCCTGCAAGAGCCGCAAAGATAACATCTTCATGCCTAGCGCATATGTATTCTACCGTTGGTAGCCGTGCACCGATCTGACGCCGGAGAAGATTGTTGAATATCTGGACGACGTCCTTTCGAGCCTCGAAGTCGAATCTTGCAATATTCTGGACGAGTAGGAGGAGAAGGTCTGTGGAATACGTTTCTTGTGCTAGTTGTGCGATAAGTTCTGGTAATGGCTCTAGGGAACTGTTAGATAGGAAATGACAAGGATAGTTGATGATCAGCATACCTCCATCACCAGACAGGATTCCTTTGATTGCCTGCAAGTTTCTGGACACTTCTTCACTAGCCTGGGTGGACACGATCCCGTTGAGTTATGTGAGATCATGGATCACCATCAGGCTCACCTTTCTCCTCGTCTCGCTGCCTGGAGGACCGGATTCGAGTTTGGGTACTGCGTCTCGCAAGCCACGGACGAGATCAGGAGGTGTTCGTGGTTTGGTCTTGAAGAAATTCATTGTCTGCGTGATTGAAAGTTGGAACTCCTGGGAGTTCGGATGAGATGGAGGAAAAGAAAGAGACGGAGGAGTTAAATAGAGGGACAGAGGGCAGGATGGATGGCAGTGAGATGAATAATACTAATAGACTAGCTGGGGGCGCCGAGCTCAGCGTTTCTGAGTCAGTGGACCTGAGTGTCCTGAACAGTGAACTTGTCCTGAACCAAATACGTTTTCTACAGCACCTGCCTAATTTAGTCTCTCAGTACTCAGTGCCTAGCTTCTACTCTAGTTCATGACCTACATTGACCAACTTGCCCAAATATTGTACTGGATATTTTGAAAAATGCAGGTACCTTCACAGCAGTCTGGATAACTTCAAGTCTTTCAAATCGTCTTAACGCATCTCGTTGCCAAGTCTTGACACCCGGCTTAGGCCCAGGTGATCATGATATTTCAAACTTTCTTCTTCTACAACTACACAAGGATATCCTACCGGTATCGCCTCCTCCATGGCACTCACGACTAAGAGGACAGCGTTTAAGTCTCTGATCTGACTGTTCCTCAGGCTTTCGTGTCGGACGGTCCATAATCAAAACCTCGAGCGACACCTGGCAACGGCTCTTTCAGGAAGAGTGCAGCAACCACCCTCTCTTAAGTCGCCATCCCCCGGTTTTCTTCGAAACGGCACTCCATGGAGAGCGGCGATCAGGACTAGTTGTCCAATACCTCGTCGGTTTATTTATGAGTTGCTCTAGTCTCTCACCATACTTCAGAGGTCCTTCTGCGAATTCAAAAACGTGGCTACAGTTTAGTATCAGCCTCCTATTTGTGTTTCAACTCGTGCCTCTATTATCTCACGTCATCTCTGAAACCACGCTGCTTTGGCCATGATGTCCAAACCTCGACAGAGTCGACATTGCTTACTTTAAAGCCGCCTGTGTTTGACATCGGAATTATCAATTAGCTATTCATGCTCACAGCTCAAGCCTTGGCCCAGTTCCCTATCGATCCTCTTTTAGAATCCATCTCCGGTTTTCTAGATCTCTATTTTCAATTACTTCCTTCGATCATTGGACCCCTGTGAACTCGATCAGTCCTGCTGCGTACGATCCTCATATTCACAAGCCGCCGGCGCGTGTAGGGTAAAAAAGGACCGCGGCAGTCATTGACCGGCATAGCTGACTCAGGCACAAATGCAGTAACATGAAATCCCGGTTCAGCTGTGCCGCGCGAACAGTTACATCACCTATGAAAACAGGCAAAGCTTCTGAAGTCGCTCGCAGCAGTAGGCATTCCACGTTTGTGCTTGTGCCTGATCTACAGTTTGATTGCTTCGACATCAACTTTGTTAGGTGTGGGGATCGACACGAAGACAAGCCTGGACAATGCCTACATAGACTAGCCACTCGGTCATTGCCGGATGACCCGTGTAGCAGGTTACATTTTGGACCTTGACAAGTACGAAACGAGTTGGCTGACTTGGAAGCATATAGCAACGATAACATAACAGGTATCAGCAGAAAGCATCATGCAAAGTAAAGAAGCAACAACAACGATTACATACTAGATGGCAGTGGGAGGCCTTGCCACAATCATGATTAAGGAGTCACAGTACGAGCCCCCTGGACGCGAATCTCTTGATTCCGAAGTGCATCTCGGCAATGTGACGGACGTGTATCTCGGCGTAGGTGCGTTTGGCGTTGGCACTCTTTCCACCGACATTGCACGGGGTGGATACCGGGCAGAGGCGACTGGAAGTGGTATGATGACATATGCTCCCTGATACTGTTCTTGCGTATGTTTACAGTCTTACCACATGGGTCATTATCATCAGTCCACTCGTAGATAGACATGGGGCTGTCCGCGTGCGATTCTGACCTATGATCAATGAATGGATTGGCATGGTGGTCTTCGGTCTTCGGGTAAGTAGTTTGATGCTGGGTGCCACCAGGTATAGTGTCGTTCTGCAGAATTCCTGGTACAGAATGGACTGACGAATAGCCGGAAAAAGCATGGTGGAAATTTGTGAAAGGGGCACTGCCAGGAGGCCATCTAGAGGCACTGCTAAATGAGTTTATTGCGTTAAAAACCTGACTATTAAGACCATCCGAGTTCCTCATACCTTTGAACACGGTGCTGAGCTATTTCTAGATTGATAGAGGGCGGCGATCGTAAGGTATCACCTGAAATTCGACCCACATCACGTAGTTAATCATCGTCGAGCCTCCACCATATGTAACTTGGGTAAAACTGGGTATAACATCGGTCTGCATATTCCCTGGTGCGGAATGAGCAGACTAGTCGGAGAAGCCTTGGTGAAAATAGGTAGAAGGATGGTTGCTAGTAGGACATCGAGCAGCACTATAAATGAGTTCACTTGATTGATAACACGGTCATTAACGCGATTTGAGCAGCTCGTACCTTCCAGCATGTTGTGCAATTCTTCGATCGAGAAAGGGGGGGGGTCATCACGAGGAGCCTGCGAATTGTCGTTCGTGGGCTTCCACTGCATGCAGCTTGATACTGGGCATTGAATGTAGTATTATTGTATGAATTTCCTGGCACAAAATGAGCAGACGAATAGTTAGAAAAGCCACAGTTGGAATCAGTGAAAGTGGCGTTGTTGGTAGGCCATCCAGCGGCACTACTAAATAAGTACATTTCATTAAGAACAGGTCATCAATGTCATTTGAGCATCTCGACCTTTGATTATCATCATGAACGTTTCCTCGCCGACCGAGAGAGGGGGGCGGCCCCGGAGGCGACCTAAAATATATCCCGAAAATAAACTCGCGTCATCACAAGCAGCCTGCGCATTGTTGTTATCATTGGAACTCTGCCATGCTTCATAGTACTGATTGGCAGGTGTACTATTATTGTCGTACGGATTCCCTGCCGCAGAATTCATACTTTGTTGAGGTTGAGAAACCGACTGTCATGTAAATGTCAATAATATTATATTTTTCCCATTAACAGACCAGACTTACAACCTCCGAGTGGGCAGTTCCTTGTGGGTTCTCTACCAGAGATGATGAAACATGTTGATAGGGCATTGATTGATGTTGCCTGCACAAGAGATTGGTGGAGCCCAGTATGCAGACACGCCAGCCTGAGTGATTGTAAGGCATCCTACGACCTGTTGGAGACGATGGGGCCCAAGTCAGGACTTAAATGTTTGAGGAGAAACGGTTCAGTCCGACCATAGTGTCCAACAGTTGGGGCCAGTTAGGGTTTTAAAAAAAGCTGGCAGGCTGAGGCCCGTTGATGTCAGATTCGTCTATCCATGCATATTGGGCTAGGTGGCACCAGGTTATCATTGAACTTTTCGAGCTTCTCGAATCCTAGAAATGATGGTAAAATGTATACGGCATTTTGGGGGTAGCAGGCCCCGAAGGCCACTGCCAGAAATTGTGCCTGGCCTGCTCTCTCATAATATTATCAAATTGGCAAAGCCACGGGTGCCACTATCAGTGTCCAACGGGCAACTCTGCTCCGACTCCCTGCAGCACAATACTTCGATATGACGTGTGATATCTGGGATAGGACGTACTTTAGGCTTCTTTTAGTAAAACTTTTACGTTCCTTATTTGTGGCATATGGGTTGTGTATGTATGAGATAAGAGCCGGCGACGTTGGTTCAAGCTCAAGCTTTCAACGACATAATCCTCGAAGTTCGGCTCGTCCTGTGACCCGATGGAGATGTGCTATATTCAATCGCCGCTTCTCGCTCCGCTGTCACGGTGTATTTGATACTATCATATCGACTGACTTTAACAAAATTCTATTTCGGCGTTGAGCGCAGTGATGCATACTCAGTGCTCGAAGTCTGGTACTGTAAGGCACTCACCGCGGGTGACCAGGCCTACAAGGGTGACCGTAGTAACTAAGTACTAAGCGTATGTCTGACGCGGAAGTGCCGTCTGTCATTCCGCTCTATCTCAGAGTTTATTTCACGCGTGTTATGACTTGTAAGTTGTAATAGGTCCTATCCTCAAAAGCAAACCCCCTAAATGCGGCAGGCCCATGCTTTATGCTGCATACATACCGTCGGGACACTTCCAGCGATCCCTAGATTGGGATGTCCGTCAAAGATACTTGCTGTCTTCAAGTCGTATCCCCCCACCCTTTAAATCTCGACTTATTCCCTTGTGCTTAGATTCAGAGCTCAAACGCCGGGTATCAACCGAGTCCCTGTCGATCTCCATCTCGATATATGTAGATTCTTTAGATCTCTAGATCTTCATTTTGCTTTTATCGATCTTCAATCGTTCCCCTTCCAGCTGTCATATATAGTTCTTCAGGATTCATCCTCAGAAAACTAAGGTTGCATGCCACTGTATCGGATCTCATGTCTTCTCGTCAAGCATAAGCAAAATTTGTGCGAGTCGGTGCCGAAGTATCCATCATGACAGCGAGCAAGATATATTTACTCAGATTACCTGGCGAACTCCACGAAGATGCACATGACCAATATCGAGCTCAGAGTCTCTCATGATCAACTTGAAGCACAACGTAGGTTGTGTAGTCACACATATAGCTGTCCCTCCGTCCGTGATGAGATTTCGTTTGATTCATGACCCATGTTGGACCGCAGACAATTGGGCCATCGATTGTGTTATGCATAATTGCCTAAAGGATTATGAACGGCTAAGAGAAACATCTTTGTGTACGAGCCAAGTATAATACGGATAGAAAGGCAGGCTTATAGCATGACCTCTCGCGCTCGGGCCCTTCAACAAGCTCATCTCCATCAAGCCGCCTTGCCTATTTTCCCCACATGAGAAACCAGATCAATGGGTCGAATATTATACAACCGCGTAGATACTGTATGTAGAGCTTCGAGATGACAATTTAAAGAATAGACCAGTTGGTACATGAACGACACAGCAAGGAGAACAAATCAAAAGCACAATAAAGTAGAACTAGAGCAGGAAACGAGTACTGCATACAAAGCAACTGGAGGCTCCGATCAATTTGTGTGTGCCTTTTTAGTATTACGGGGGCGACGGATACCACGGGCAGGCAAAGATTTGGAGCGCGGCATTCTGAGGTGGACTTCGCGAAGGTGGCGAATGATTGTGTCTCGCCGGTAGGGCTCTGAGCGTTGGCATCCGTGCCATTGGCACCTCAGTGGGCTGTCGGCTGGCTCAAGCGGTGTGAAGTGGTCTTTGGACATATGATCCGCGATCCAGCCTGCCTTTACAGTCCGGCCACATATGTCATTGCCATTACGCCATTTGCAGATGTCAGACTTATGGTCGTTGACCGGATGTTCAGGTTCAGGGTCTTTCGGAGACTCGTGGAGCAAGAAGGTGTAAGAAACATCGCGCGGCGACTGTCCAGCGGCATCACTATATGAGTTCATTCTCAGTTTGAACACGGGTCATTCGAGGACCTCATACCTGCGAATGTTTGTCTGTGATTGACCTGGTTCGCTCGGGTAATAGTGGGAAGTATGCGGATAGTTGTAGTTTGTCTCGTATGTAGCTGGAGGTTCGGTAACAACGAAACTGTACTGTCCGGCGGCATGACTATATGAGTTCATTTTCAGTTAGAACAGAGGTCATTCGAAGACATCGTACCTGCCAATATTGAGCTGAGAAGTCGCTGAATAGTTGTCGGTTGTCAGGTTTCCGTACTGCGAAAAGTTGCTGTTTGTTGCGTCGCCATATGTAGCTGGAGGCTCGGCAACAATGGGACCGTGCTGGATGGAGTTCATGCTCTGCTGAGGAGAGGTGAACTGTTCATATAAAGAATGTCAGGGCTTCTCTAAGTTTCAAATTCAGAGACCAAACGTACATCACTAGTGGTTTTTTGAGAACACATTGCCTCGACGTGTTTGTACAGCTCTGAGTCTACCCTACAAACGAGAATCAGCGATCAATCAACACCAAGAAGAAGCCTAGTAGTGCAGACGAACCGGAAATCGTAACCCATTCTTGAGATGAACCGGATGAAAGACTAGAGTAAGCCTTTTGGCATATATACCCCACAGAACGTCAGGTGAAGGCTAATGTCTGAAGCTTTGCCGCAGGCCAAGCACCACTGGCAGTGGCATGTCAGACTAGCCATAGCAAGGCGCAAGGCCAATCATTATGCACAAAGCCACACCAAGTGAATTGGCCTGTGAGATACCAGCCATGGCCTAGACGAAAAAGGTACATGGCCAAACAATAAAGATACAGGCCAACAGACTGGTCATCGTTTAGAAAGATAGATCGACGTTTCAAGGCCAATATACGATGTCCAGTATTCGGAGGTTTCTGTTCCCGCGCCCTTACTGGGGTGTGAGATGGGTGCTTATTAGCAAACTATTGAACTCCCGGGGCGTGTATCCGATGATGCAAGTGAGTGCTGAGACTTCATGGATAGATGCTGAAGCCGAGGGGTTTGGCGCTGGCTCTGGCATCGACGTTCATGCATCACATGCCGTTGGCAAGTTAGATCATGGTTTTCGGCCGACTATAATGTTCCTTCCTAATTCATCTCGAACGACGGCTCGCTTATAGGGTGGGGCTGGCTTTAATCAGCCTACTTGGTCATTGTGATGAACACGATGGCAAGGCGGCCTGATGGGATGGACTTGAAAAAGACAAGGTGTCATGAGATCGTGAGCTATGGGTGAACAACGTGTTCAACAGCCCAATCTAGGAAAGTTGGCTGGGACTGTCAGCAATATGAAGCCTTCTGCCAGACAATAGCGACCGGAACCGGTGGAAGAGCGTTATCAGACCGATCTGCAAGAGCCAGAGGCAAACGTTGCCAAATTTTGAGAATCCGGATCAACAGGCCTTTGCATGGACTGCGACGAACAAAGTTTCGATGTCTTTAGGCACCGAAGGCCGACTTGGCTGCTCCACGTCCTATTTAATTCCAATCAGTAACAAGGCCATGGTTACTTACCATTCTTCAATGCCCAACCCAACTTGATAATACGATGCTTGGTTGAGGCGTTATTAAGCATGATTTCTGGGCAGGGGACAAGCCCTATGTGATTTTCCTTCTAGTATGTATTAAATGAAAGAGCGGCGGAGTGGATGGGGTGGGGAAATCTGAGTCGTAATATATGGGACCACAGTACTGCATCTTTCCCGATGCGGACGCAGAACAGCCCTGATACAGCAGCGGCGCGCAGAGAGCGATGTCACTTGGCTGTATAACTCGGGTACTAAGTATAGCCTGCAGGACCACATTCGTAGCCTATCTCTGTCCAATTTTTTCCCGTTGTGCCAAAAACCGGGTCATGGCAGCGACTGGTCGAATTGCGGAGATTCTGTGTAACTAGAATATCAACGGTGCGCAATCAGTTTACAATCATGGGAGGCATTCATACGAGAAGTTAGAACGGGTGAGTCGGGAGCAAATGGACGAGATGCAAGCACGGCTGCCACGGCATTAGCTAAGGTGGTTGGCCTGTTGACAAACCCCCCCGAAAAATCCAACATGCATGAAACCAGATGGCCATGCGATTTTTGGATAGTTGCCTAATTGCGTTCGTCAAAAAGGTAAAGTAACGAAAGAGCGTAGCTATAGCCACGGGATGGCTAAACATACCTCGAACAATGCAATCGACTAAGGCCTGAGGCCTTCAGAACGTAACTGTAAAATCTAAGCACGCCAGTCAGATTCCAGAATTCTGATTTGATCAGGTGTACTTACTATCTTCTGAAGTTCTAGCGTAGCCGCGGTAGCCTATATCCAGGAAGAAGTCCCACGATGAAAAAACATTTGCTGATTGACGGTGGCAAAATATTTACATTTTCACTTGTACTTGATTTTGATAGGATAGATCGAAGCCAAGTGCATAGCCTAGAGCTAGCAGTATGTGAACTTATGTGGATCATACAAAAACACAACAGTGGCAATTCAATGAAGTGAGAAGTATGTATATTTATGTATAAGGGTTCGTGCCCACAGGCCCTACAGAAGAAAAGGCAGCTAACGAAAAGTAAGACAGGGAACGAGAAGAATTAACGATACGGTGCATAGATACAACATCGAACAGGGGCCTATGGCGGATAAGCAATGTGCGTGGGGACGCGTGTACTGCCTAGTGATGTGTTGCCTTCACAATACTGACTACGATAATAATCACGATGATTGCAACCGCAACACCAATGATCATGCGCATCTAGTAAGGGAGTCAGTTTTATGTGTGGTGTTGGTGAGTTCAACAGACCTTCATGTCTTTCCACCTGAAAAGTCATGGATTCGGTTAAACGTGATCACAACTGAAAGAACACCACACTTACCACATATTCTGTTGAATATACCTTAGTATCACACTGATATAAATAAGAAATTTAGGTCAAACGCACCTTTCGTACTCGGTTGGCACCGCGGCGGAAGCCCTGCGCTGAAACAGCAAGGTTATCTGAAATCTGGTTTGAACAACATTCTAATAGCGGAGAGGACAGGACAATGCACCTGTCTTATCCTGCAGTGAGTCCAATCTCTCTCCACGTTCGGCCACCTTTGTGATGTTCTCCCTCATGATACCAACGGTGTCATCAATTTGTTGCTGGATAGCTGCAGTTTTTGGGTTAGCACCCTGACTTGACCCGCCAGCGGGACTGGATGAGGAGCCATTGCGGGGGAGGTAAGGGTCATAAGGTTCAGACCTGAGGAAGGAAAAACGCAAATGAACAACAGCGCCTGCGTCATATTGGGGAATAAACGAACATGATGGGAAAATGACGTTAGATGGATTCTGTGGTTTACGTTCAGTAGCAGAACCAGCAGCAGATATGTGAGAAGGGGACAAACCGTTGAAAGCGATATGAAGGCGGGAGCAAGGGAGCGACTGCGTAGTGTTGCTGCAGTGGAGGAGACACGGCAGATTCACACGGCACAGGGCACAAAGAAGTGACACGTGACTACAATGTGACATTTTCTTGTTTTAGGTAGCCCCTCTCCACGAAGCGGAATCAAGTCCATTATGTGTACGTAGTCAATCCAGCAAAAATCTCGTCAAAAAGCACTACTAGAAATGTGCTCTAATTTTTAACAGAAAAATGCGCCATTATATGTTCTTGAAGATGAGAGGTGATGTGGCAGCTGGATATTTCACAGTAACAAATTGAAGACGGCTCAATTTTTATCAAGCACAAATATTTGCCGGAGACGTGGAACCACACAATGCATGTTCAGTTGTGACTTGCTAGGTGCTGTGACCTATATATATGTGGTATGGCTGGACCTACCGCCAATCTCGTCAGTCAGGGCTACTATGGATTGATGGCTGCTATGATAGATCTTTCCGGTGATGCAATGCTGGATACCCTGCCGGCACCGTATTCTGCGACCATGCAAGATGTCGAAAATGCATACAGACTTACTCATGTTGAACATGAATATGACTCACCCTCACTGGAAGAGGACATTGTGGAGAAGGCCATCAACAAATTAATAGGGGATATGGCCATCATTAATGCTCTTTCATGGTTAGGGACGCACAGGAGGAACTTCCTAGACTTTATTCTGGATGGATTTCCGTCGGAGAGGAATTTCAAGCTGCTTGAAGATGAAGAAGATACTGGTAGCACTTGAATCAGCTATGCATAATTTTACCACACACTATGATTGGGCAGAATATGTTCGAATGCGATTGTAACGTCTAAGCTTTGTTACTGATATGCACCTTAGTAGCATACATCGACAGACTTTGTGGATTTGCCTGGCATTGCGAAAGGGTAGTGGAGAAGGTCATATTCTGCCAGACTGCGCCTGAATGCACAGTTAAACGCATTGGGATTAGCGTGAAGGGTTACCGAAGCTGACTCTTGGGTTGTGAGATGGACATAACCTGCCAACCTGCCAGTCAACGAACTCTCGCCATTGACCACACCTCTGCCAGTGTGATATCTTACCTTTGTATGTGTAGCAAAAATGTGGGGTAGGCTGAAGAAGTACACAGCATCAAGCATCCTCAGATACCCTATAACTTTGCTGCTGCCAGCTTCCACCCACAGCTGCGCACAATCCGCATTGTTTCCAGCGAGCAACGGCGTCCAGAGTCCACAGCGGCATTCTTCCAACAACATAGTCCTTGTCCGTGAATGCGGTGCCGCGTCACCTTTTCAAAGATGAATCTTCAAGTAAGTGGTATCATTGGGAGTACATCAACAAAACAACACGCAGCATGTATGAGCTTGTATGGCCTTGTGAGGCTTACATCAGCTCACATGTATGTTA
>PVYJ01007230.1:40941-52603 GCA_002995095.1 Rhizopogon sp. AM-2018a | reverse complement strand
AGGCCATACAAGTTCATACATGCTGCGTGTTGTTTTGTTGATGAACGTCGAGCAAAATATCGAGGAGCCTTTGCAATATTCGTTAACAACTTGAAAGTCTCGCCGATCACCACACCTCTTGTCTCGTCCAAGTCTCGTCCGCATGGTACAATACGATCAAGGCAAAGTTTATTCTATCCAACTCCCTTATCTCGTGAAGCGGTGAGTTACAGACGATGTTAAGTACATATATCACCTGCTACTTTATGTTGCTTATTTCACCGCGACATCTACTATAGGGAACGATTTTGACGATAGAATCCGTACCTCAGTCAAACCATGCACCGTTATCTACAGTACATGCTCGCCTGCTGTACGCGTACCGTAGATCTCATGGACCTTATATCGTAGCAAACACTACGCAGTAGAACGTCTGGAAAAATGCAACTGGGCGGCTGATCGAACTCCTGTAGTTCCCCATCATACTGCGTATATGACATGCATGTACATGTTGTACATAATCGTGCTCGAAGAGTCTTTTCATGAAACAGTGTCTGAGGTGCTAGAGAGTTGGCCACTCTTCAAAAGTGCCTTGACTGAATCGGAAGAAACTGATGTTGCCCGAGTCAACAGCCGCAATGATTATGTTCCTTTTGCCAGCTTTGAGTGCTACGAACGGATTTGGTCGATATTGAGTAGATGGTGGTGGCGGCGTTAATGATGGCAACAGCCACGAGAAAATTCGTTTAAATGTCGACGCATGCGCGGGTGGCGTGACTGCTGCTGCTGGAGACGGTTGAACCTTTGCAGGCGTAGTACGCTTTCGTGGGAGAGGAGGGGGAGTTTCCGGCAGAACATCGAACAACTGCGTCAATTCGTACAGAGACGGCACAGAAGCAGTTCGCGCGCTGTGAAAAATAAAGGTTAGCTGGTAAACCTCGATAATATATACGAACTTACTTGACCACGACGATTTGGAAATCAGGTTGTGGAGGTGAAGTTTTCCGGAAATTGGTCGAAGGCTTGTACAAGTTATAGAATATTTTGTACGGAGACGAAGGTGCAACAGGCATCGTGTAACTGGACTTAGGTGCGACGGAGTGGCCTGAAGGCATAAGCCGTAGAGACTTGAAGACCTTGCCTAGACAAAACTTGGGTTATTGAAGGGTTCAAGCGGATTCGAGTGGTCCTAACCATATGACTTATCGTGATGTATCCACCGACTTATCCTGAGCGGTCTCCACCAATTCGATGTTCCTCTCAAAAATCCGAAGAGTTTCGTTGCAAACATCGAGAAAAGCGATGTCAATCTTCGAAAGAATGACGAAGGAACTCCGTCATTAGCTAGCCTGGGTGGGGGTACTGGGTAGCTAAGGGTAGGTGCATCTGTACGAGTGACCATATACCCCAGGCGTCTTAAGTATGCAAAGACCTAAAAACGACATTGAGCACTCCTTGCAAAAAAAAGTAGTTGTATGTATCACCTGGTATTTCTCAAGTGTCAGGTCTTCCTTCCCAACCATTTCTGCAAATGCCTGTTGGACAGACATGGGAGCACCCTCAACGTCACTCAAGCCAACCAAATCCGCTTGAATGTCTTTCCAACAGAACAAAGAGCCCCTTTCAATAAGATAAATAGCCTCTTCAGGCAACAGCTCTAGTCTCTTCTGGAGCTTCGTTGAGCCATCATTTGTTGGTGAAGGACGCGCCGCTGAATGACCCATGGCAGAAAAATGAATGCCTCTGGCGACGGTAACATGAACGCGGGATATTCCTGGATACCAGATACCATAGCTGGCAGATTTACTATGCGCTAATCAGTATTCCCAACCAAAATGCCCCCGATAGAAAGATACCTAGATATAGCGCGATCGGCTTTGAGAGCATCAAACATCGCAGTTCGTGATCGGTCAAGCACGTGGGCTTGAAGACCTGATCCCCCTCCTGGAACGGGTTCAAAGTCTTTCTCTCCGCGCTTTGGGATCACCGGACGCACGGTGCCAATCTTTCTGCGGCGCTTAGTATGAAAGGTAGGCGTATATGATCTTCAAGGCTCACGGCAGCTTTGTCCAATCTAATCCTCCATCTTCGTCACCCGAAGATTCTTCTTCAGCTGGATCCCGAGTTGATGTCGCAGGCTGAGGTCGTGGTCTTTCTAGCACATCGTCCATGCTGTGAGTGATTTGCAGTGACGTGAACTCGAAGCAGTTCAAGTTGAGCACTTAGTTGAGCAAGTCATGCTCTCATATAAAAAGATGATGATCAAATTCCAAATGGGGAAAAATGAACGCCGCATTACTTTTTAGGCAATCAACCGCGAAATTTCGACAAAACTCTCAGTTCATTGGAAAGCTTTCGGAGTCGACTACAGTTATATGGCGGCAGAACGGAAACCAACGTTCTTTCAGTCTCTCGCTGTGCGCAATGTTCCTTGCAAGACGAGAATAAGTTCTATGCAAACGTGACCCTCTCATAGGCTGGCGGACTGGCGGGAACAGCGGTCGATCTTTTATTCTTCCCAATAGACACGGTCAAGACGCGTCTGCAGTCTGCGCAGGGATTCGTGAAGGCTGGCGGCTTTCGAGGGATTTACAAAGGCGTCGGTAGTGTGGTCGTTGGGAGCGCTCCGGGAGGTATGTGTTAAATTATTTGTGGTTGGGCGATGTCGCTCTGACGCGGAGATTACAGCTGCTGCATTCTTCTCTACGTATGAAGCGATGAAGCACTCGCTCCCCCTTCATGGGCAGCTTGCTCCTGTGAACCATATGCTGTCCGCATCTGTAGCAGAAGTGGCAAGTTCCTCGGTTGTAAAATTCATCCTCCACAAATGAACCATTTCACCCTCAGGCTGCTTGTTTAATCCGCGTTCCTACTGAAGTCATCAAGACGAGGATGCAAACATCGATGTATGGTGCTTCTACATCCTCATTTACGGCCGCAAAATTTGTCCTGCAACACGATGGTGTTCGCGGCTTCTACCGTGGTTTTTTGACAACTATCATGCGCGAGGTATGTGAATACGTCCTCACACTCTGTGGTGACCAACTAATCCAGTACTTGTACCACCAAGATACCTTTTACATCACTTCAATTCCCGCTATATGAGTTACTCAAACATCGACTATCAATATATGTGCACAGAAAACCCCTATATGCACACGAGGCTGCTGTGTGTGGGAGCATAGCCGGGGGAACTGCAGCGGCACTGACAACGCCACTTGATGTCCTCAAAACACGCGTCATGCTCGATATTAGAGTAGGTCTCTGTTATGAATCTTGACGGATTCATCTAACACGTATTCAGGATCCTTCCAAGCAGCAAGTACCAAGTGTTAGCACACGACTTCGGCAGATCTACATGCAAGAAGGTGTAAAAGCTCTTTTTGCAGGCGTAATACCGAGGACGATGTGGATATCAGCTGGAGGAGCTGTCTTCCTCGGCGTCTATGAGTGGGCGGTTCATGGCTTAATGAGCGACTAAGCCAGCGATCGGTTATTCAGGAATGATGACAATAGATATACAATGATTAGAGTCAACTCTGCTGTTTTATGCTACTTAGAATGCCCAATACCCAATCCTTGTCGCCATAAAGCTTCTCGGCGAAAAAATCGCCTAAAACTTCCCGTGACTGCTCAATAGTCTTAGCATCGCCCTCGTTCATTGCATCTAGAGACTCAGGCATGTCTGATGGGGGATGCAAAATATGTAAAGCGGTCTGTCGAATACTCAGCGCGCGTCATTACGTCAATGTATAGGAATACTCACCATGACGGAATCGACGAGAGGGCCAGTCTCCCCTGGTGTACACTCACTTCCCACAACTTTCACTCCACCACCCTCCACGAGTCCTTTCCTCACCGCCTCCTTTCCAATTCCCACGAGGCCGCGAATGGCACCTTCCCGCGTGCCCTTTGATTTGTCCGATGATATTAGAGCAACGAGGAGTGTTTTCATGATTCGTGGTGAAAGGGATGGATAAGTCGTAGAATGTTGCGTAAGTAGACGTGAGAGCGTCTGAGCGGCAGACGTGCGCAAGTGGGTGGCATGTGATGGTGGAAGCGTGGAATGGAGAAGGGTCGACAAGATAGCAGGTAATAATTGGTGGAGCTGCATGAAATTGATTTGATGGACTGTGACAGGTTTGGAGGATCACTCACATAAGGCTCTATGAACAGCGTGTTGTTCTCTAGAATAGCGCTGACGACGTCCAACAACACCTCCAATGACCGACCATCCGCTTCACTTTGAGCACCTTCCTTTAAAGCAGTTACAACTCCTTCTCCCACCCAGCGAATGAGATACGGCAAGAGCGCCTGTAGTCCTGCATCATTGCGCAAACTCGCAAGGGCTGCTGTCCGCTTGGCGGAGTCAGCAGTGGGCGGTAATAATGACGACGTAAGTCGCGTATAATAAAGCTGTAGCTCCCGCGATAGCACTTGTTTGACGAGCTGCTGTTGTTGCTGTTGCTGCTTCTTGACAGTAGAGCGGCTTTCTGATGGCGGGGTCAAAGGGAATGTGCCGTTTGTTTGAGGAGGTGATTTTGTAATTTCTTGATCGACGTCCTTCGGTATTGCGGGTGGGTTTTCAGGAATGAGAGGCTGGACGCCTTCGACCGCCAGCCAGTGAGCTGTCCAGCTAACACCTTTGGGTAGTGTGATTTTTTCCTCTCGAAGTACGCGGTCAAAGTCGATCTCTTCGTCATCCACGAAGTAGACAGCGCCTACATTAGCCGCATTAGGGAATGGGAGAGCGCGTCTGAATACTGGTGGATTGTGTGGGTTGTGACCATAAAGAGGCTCAATATTCAAAACTCGAAGGGCTTGGTCGATGTCTGAAGTTGTTATCGTGGTTCGCCGAGCATGGCGCATGAACCGCGAGGCTTCCTATCATGTCTTCGGTCATTATACTGGAGTATTTGATGCAAACTGCGCACCTCTATGACCTGATGAATGCGATACTCAACATCACTGGCGAGAGAGGAGGCTACTGTTTCGGATAGGCTGGTGATGCCCAGCGACTCGGCAACATCCTGCAAATGGTGGTTTCATCTCGTCGCATAAGTGGACACTGTTTAGAAGCATACTCTGACCGAGTCCGACTTGTATATTCCTGTCTGATGTGTCTGAGCAGCTTTAGCTTTGGGTTTGCTCATCGTGATCGAAGTTGATGAAGTGAGTGGTCACGTGCACTCAAGCCCTTCAAGCTTCACACAAAACAAGCAATAAGGCTTGACCTGAAATTCGGCGATGACTGAAAACCAAACCAACCCCGACACCCCTCTGACCTTTACTTACAAAGAGGTTGACGGAATCCACGTCCTGCTTGATGTTTATTTTCCTCCAGACGACGTCAGCCAAGATGTGAAGCATTGCCCCGCAGTCGTCTACTTCCATGGAGGAGGACTGACCGTAGGAAATAGACGAAGCTGGTTCCCCACTTGGCTGAAAAGTCAGTTTCAGCTCTACCTCAAGCCCAACTCGTTGTCTTTCTTTCGTCCTGAGCGTAATAAATTCTGTTACTAACGTAATCTCCTAAGGCCGCTTGTCTGCGCGCGGTATCATATTCATCAGCGCAGATTATCGTCTACTTCCTCCAGGGACTGGATATGAAGTACTTTCCGATGTGAAAGACGCCATCGGCTTTGTAGCTGGAGGTCTGAATGCTCAGCTCGATCAGCAGGACGCTGGTATTAGCTTTGGTTCACGTTTCCGCGTCGATCCCAGTGCAATCGGTGTAGCTGGAACTAGCGCTGGCGGGTACTGCGCATATCTATGCGCTATTCATGCTGTCCCGAAACCAAAGGCTATCCTCAGTCTGTATGGTATGGGAGGCGACTTTCTAGTGAGTCTCGTATATTAGCTCTGGAAATATCTGATTCTATCAACAACTGGTGCCTCAGACCCACCAATATCTCACTCTAAAGACAGACTCTTTTCTCCGGGGAAGGGAAATTCTAGATCCCGCCCAGTATTCAGAATACATGTACCCCTTCAATAACCTTCAAATCACATCAGATTCACCACTCGCATACCATCCACAATCATACCACATCCCAGGATATCCCGCGAATCCACGAATGGTACTCTCACGACTATACCTGCAGCTCGGGGTTGCCGTGGACTATATCACAGGTCAACATGAACCAAGTCTCAGCGCTACATTGCGCGAGGCTATCCGTACAGAGAGCCCTATCGACGAAGCACTCGTCGCTGATCACAAGATACTTTTCCCCCAGTTCAATGTTACGTCAGATTGGCCGGCAACATACCTCATCCACGGAACTAGCGATACAGCTGTGCTTATACGGGAGTCCCAGAACTTGCATTTATTACTCAAGAAGGCTGGTGTAGAAGTCGTACTTGAAGAGGTTCCAGGTCGAGAGCATTCATTCGATTATCAACCGGGCGCAGAGCTGGAACACGAAGGATCATTTGACGCAATTGTCGGGTTCCTTTATCGCAACTTGACCTAGAACCAGTAATGAGTAGCCTCTGGCGGCCAGATAGACACAATAGACCACGTGGACACCATCGATACATATTAATAACGCTCCAAGTTTGTTGCAGATGTAATACAAAGTGATGCCGTGCGGCAAGGATCAGTTGTTGACTTTCCCCGCTGCAGCGATAGCGACATGGTAGTCGTTGGATTTGGAGCCATTCCTAGTAGTCGTCACACGGCATGCCCAGGTATTGCCGAACATGGATCATGGGCGTACTGATGAGTGACCTGCCAGACCTGCCACGGCTCCTGTCAGGAGCAAATGATGCCTCTCGAATGTGATAATAGAATAAGCTATACAATGCATCATTCTGAATTATGTACGAACAACAACGACTGTTTGAGTCGAGTGTCAGCTTGAACGCGAGGAGGGATTCAAAACAAATACATACGATCACGAAAATAGACGTATGACACCACGGAGCCGCAGGCTGATCATAGAGATAATAATATGACGCGGGCGGTTTGAACTTTGGGATGCAGCAGACGGCATGGCAAAAGTTGCCACAACAACCATAGTCATATTCGGCTTGTGCAGGTTGAGTTGCAGGTTGTGCTTGAGCCTGCTGTGATAGAGAGTGTGATTGTGCTGCAGAAGATGTCTGAGCTGCTGCTGAGAATGGCTGACCAGTCTGAGCATCAGTGCTGCCACTGTCTTGCTCCGCATTTTGGACTGGGCGAGGCGCCATCCAGTACAACTGAAGATTCAGTTATATGTGTAGAATGACGAAAGAACAGCGGATCCACTGCTCCCTTTTTGGCCTTGCAGCAGAGACAGCCACAGGCCGTGGTGCTGTGTTCCGCGCAAAAAAAACTGCGCTTGGGACGTTGCTGCAGAGGAATCGACTCGTTCGCTAGGAGACTATATAGATGAGATGGGGCCGGTGGACCAAGTGGCTGGTAAGACTATTATGTGAGCACGAGTGCCCGTCGCCCGTCGCCTGCAGACAAAACACAAGTTACCTGAAAAAGGTTGTTGTATGTGTCATCGCGTTCGTCATGTGTGTTTCCATCAACCTGCGATGGACCTGTGAGTAAGGAAAAGGCAAGCAGTCGAGTGCGAGAGTACATCAGGGCAAGACGATGACTGGGGTTGAGTTTCCTGCTGTGTAACCCAAGCATAGTCTGAATGTGAAAGCACATGCCAGTGAAAGTTTGGATGCATTATTATCTTTTGATCATCCTCAGGGTGCTTCCACTATATGCCAAGTGTCTCCCATCGCGAGAGAATGAGACAAATTAAAGCTCTTCGGGAGGGAATGACAGAGAGTAGGATTCAAGTTCGAATCCGAGATGCTTTCTGAGTCCAGGCGGAAGTTCCGGCTATAATAGGTGGCCGAGTGGTTGATAGACTCCCACAATTCTTCTGCTGCTCTCTCACTTGGTATCACGTTAGCAGGATGGGTGAGTTTTATTTGTAGGGCAGGCATGTTTTTGGCAGTCGCTAATCTGAGTTGATTTGTAAGTTCAGGCAGACGCGGGAACCTTCACCTGTCAACGTTCAAAGCTTGTTTTAATTTTAATTTTCGCTCCCATATCCCGTTGACCCCTGACGCCTTTCTTCCCCATCCCCACCAGAGGAAAAGCTATAATCCATCTTACAGATCCTTTTGGACCCGGACGAGTGAGCGTATGCGCAATAGATGTGATGATGTGATCGAATGTGCAGGAAATCGAGAGGCGCAGTTTCATATGTGAGGTACGTCCACCATAGTTCTGATTTGCCCTGAGGATATTCAACCTCGTGATATTGCTCCATACACACTCGATTCACGTCACGCCCCTTGGTACTTGGCACTTATAGTACAGAATGCACGCACTTATTTTTGACTTCACAGTGCACAGTAAGTGGAAGTCAGAATATATTACGCGCGACCATATTGTCTCGTCACGTTCATAGGGCATTCATTGATCAGATGATACTTTAATGTCACAGCGGATTGGCCACCGACGTAGAACACTGTCCCTGTGTGGGAGTTCCAGAACTCACATTCCTTGCTCGTGGAAGCTACTGTAATGTAGAAGTCAAGATTTCAACCAGATGCAGAGCTCGGACACGAACGATGCAACTTTATCATCGCCTAACTTGTAAATGTAGAACTAGTAATTTGATAGATGATTGGTACTACTAGTGAGTTATCGGCCATAGGCGGCTAGATAGAACATCAACACAGCATCAACTTGAAGTGCAGGGGCTGATAATATTAATAACACTCCAAGCTTCCTCTGACTCGGATATGAATGATTCATGTTGACTCGACATTCACCTCACATAAATACGTGCCACTGTTGTTAATTCTTGAATTAATCGTTTTAAAGCCATGCGTTACAAAGTTTTTCCGGTCACCGAACCGGAAAGCCTCGAAAAATTCAAAGCACTCCGCCTGACATCGCTCAAAGTCGACCCTTCTTCATTCGGCTCCACATACGAACGCGAGATAACGTTCACGCCAGAAATGTGGATGAAACGGCTCACGTCACCTTTTAAACGCACATTCATCGCAGCCGTGAAGGACAAGGAAGAAAGTAACGGCGAAACATGGGTCGGAATGGTCACAATACTCGGGCCTTCTGAGCTGATTGCCGCCATATTGGAGCCATTCGAGAGGGCGGGGGTAGGGGCAGACTGGGATATGTACATGGTAGCCGGGATGTGGATGCACCCGGAACACAGAGGAAGGGGTCTAGGAACGCGTTTAGTGCGAGAAGGCCTAGAATGGGCACGGACGAACATGGACCCAAAAAATCATACGGAGGGGAGGAGAGATAAAATGGTCTTGTTACAGGTCGTGGATCACAATGCGAGCGGCCGCGCCCTTTATCAAAAGGCGGGCTTCTCAGACCTGACAAGCATGGCCCCAGATAAAGAAGGACATGTGTGGATGAGTCTGAAGGTTGCATCATGTGATTGACATCCAAGCTTTGAAGTCATACTATGATCCACAACCTATTTGAACGCCATCGAGAGGACGAATACAGTCAACCATACTAGTAGTAGATCCATATAGATGATACCTTGATAGTACAGAAAGCTGAGCATACGGGAATGTAGTCGTCAAACGGCATGCCCAGGTATGGCCGAACTATCACTGAAACCCGAGTAGCGTGATATGACCTTATGTATATTACAAGTTAGACAAAGACATCACTTCATGACCTATCCGACCACTCTGACTCTGTCCCAGAGTCACATTCAGTGTTCAAGAACTGGTGATCTACACATTCCTTTCAGACTCAGAATCAGTCTCGATCACAACAGACACATTTGTGGAGTCGGAAGTCGCTTGAGTGCGGTGTCTGGCAGCTCTCGCCTCGCACGAGCAGCAGCAGCCTTTTGTTAGTAACCATAGAGCAGGGTGTACTTGCATTTCTCAACAACCCACATGATTTATTGAAAATTTATTTCGCCCATCAAACAGATTATTGAAGCTAGTACATTATTGAAGCTTCAGGAGCCCCCGACGGTGGCGATCTGTGTGTAGGCAGACCCTAAGAGATTGCTTCTTTTTGGCTCAATACTGGATTTTTTCGATACATATGTAAGCATAAGTAATTTTTTTTTCGGGAGTCGATTTGGCCATTAGGCGCCCGTTGCACAAAGTAGCTTAGCGGCCTCTAAGTGATTTGCACCATAAGATAGGCCTACGGCGGGAGTCTACCATCCCCTGTTTCCAAAATTCGTCGGCCCCAAAAATTCCGTCACCTGAAAGCAATCACCGTTCAAATTGCGCACACAGCCATTAAACGACCCCAATTGCCAGTGTCAGTAAATAATTTTAGCCGAGCCATCCCGCCCACCTATCAAGACTTCCGAAGCCATCCCAGCGATTTTTATGAGTTGCACACTGAGCTGGACACTCGCTAACACGACACCGCGCTGGATCTTGCTTGATTCTGTATTTATTCAGGCTTTAAGATTCATAAGTCATCTTGGGTGGAAGCAGAGTCGCAATCCAAAACTTTCGGTCCTCGGACCTCTCCTCACGCGGGAACCATGCTCGACGCTTGATACATACCTTACAGTTTGCTCAATTTCCGAGCGGAACAGGTTTTGAAGATATGTTCAAGTTGTACTGTAGGTTGAAAGTACTGAACTTCAGTACTACATAGGGGCTATTCACTTGACAATATGACACGACCTTTTGCCTTTCGACAAGCGCTACCTGCACGATCAGTGTCGACTCGGAAACCCTCCATGTTTGCTGGCCCGGTGTCAACTTCAAGTCTTCAGTTGGTGATTATATGACACAGCAGATGGCATGGCGTCTGATGGTAGATGCACATTAAATGACTATCCAGAGGACCAGATTGCAGTTACTGACGTGGCAGTGGCAGCGCTTGAAGATGTTTCGATGGCCTCATCCCCGTCTGCGCGCGCACGGGACCATTTCAAACCCATCTCATACGTCGTCTGTTGGTATTCCCGAGAATGAGGGGCCGACAGCAGTACTTCCACATATTCCACCCTCTCGAGCTCAACTTAGCACATTGGATGGAGTTATAGATCAGTAGAATATGGTACAATGCTTGGCGGAGCTGTTTTTATATTAAAGCACGTAGATAATACATGTGACGATGCTCGACTATCTAGCCTCGATAAGTATTCGAAATGCAAAAAAAAAACTATAGTTTAACTTTTTAGATGAAAGCGTCAGCGTCGTTACTCCTTAGAGTCGGGGGACAGGGAAAGAGGAAGGCCTGTATACTTAGCGTCACTCGGCATATCCTCGTAGCTAGATTATACGTTGAGATCATAGCTTCATACCTAAGGAATGGATCACAGTCAAGATATACCTTATCATCCTTGCTGCTTGACGCTCGAAAGAAATTGAATGCAGGGTTGGCTTTGGGATGGGAATAGATTGAGTAGCTTGGTGGGGGTATGAAGGCCAAGCTAGATATTGTAGTCGCATTGTGCGTTGGAGGGTAGCGCTAATACACAGCGAACATTTGATGCACTGGGCAAAAACAGCCTTGCGACATGCTCTTGTGGCATTCTGACTCGATTCCTGACAACGTTGACGATGCAGCAGCAGTACAGTCTACTTGGCGATGGTGTTGAGCTTGGTGTTGTTGGTGTCGCGGTTGGGGGATAATATTGAACCCATTGGTTCATTGAAGACTTCAGGACGCAGTCGAGCTCCTCGGGGTCTTGCATAACTTGAAGGAGTAAGGTAAACT
>PVYJ01007230.1:30806-40914 GCA_002995095.1 Rhizopogon sp. AM-2018a | reverse complement strand
AATTCTGTGGAACCGAAAAAGTTCGGACGAGTAACAGGGGAGCCTATAAATACGTGTTACTGTTGTTGATTCTTGAAGTAATCGTTTTAAAACCATGCCTTATAATGTTTTTCCAGTCACCGAACCGGAAAGCCTCGAAAAATTCAAAGCACTCCGCCTGACATCGCTCAAAGTCGACCCTTCTTCATTCGGCTCCACATACGAACGCGAGATAACGTTCACGCCAGAAATGTGGATGAAACGGCTCACGTCACCTTTTAAACGCACATTCATCGCAGCCGTGAAGGACGAAGAGGAGAGTAACGGCGAAACATGGGTCGGAATGGTCACGATACTCGGGCCTTCTGAGCTGATTGCCGCCACGTTGGAGCCATTGGAGAGGGCGGGGGTAGGGGCAGACTGGGATATGTACATGGTAGCCGGGATGTGGATGCACCCGGAACACAGAGGAAGGGGTCTAGGAACGCGTTTAGTGCGAGAAGGCCTAGAATGGGCACGGACGAACATGGACCCAAAAAATCATACGGAGGGGAGGAGAGATAAGATGGCCTTGTTACAGGTCGTGGATCACAATACGGGCGGCCACGCCCTCTATCAAAAGGCGGGCTTCTCGGACCTGACAAGCATAACCCCAGATGAGGGAAGATATATATGGATGAGTCTGAGGGTTGCATGATTGGCATCCAAGCTTTGAAGTCATACTATGACCCACAACCTATTTGAACGACGTCGAGAGGACGAATACAGTCAACCATAGTAGATCGAAATAGATGATACCCTGATAGTACAGAAAACTAAGATGCGGGAATGTAATGAGTTGGAAAGTGAGCGGAAGTAATAAAAAGCGCCAAACTTAACATAAACCGAAGAAAAGTCCACACAATAATCTAGGACGCATCGTCGCCTTAAGCATCATCATCGTAGTAGTGTCCACAAGGAAAACATGTCTGGTCGAGGAACTTGTTCCAGGAGCCTTGTATGCTCGAGTTCGAATCAGAGTCACCATCGTTGTAGCCTAGTCGGTGGTAAGACTTCCAGCAACTTGACCGCCATGGCCAACAATACATTGCAATTATATCCCTGCCTGTCCGGATATCACTTGCGATGATGTACCCACCTGTGATAAGCCACTTGGGAGTGCGGTTGTGCCAGCAGGAGTGAGGTTTGAGGTCTGACAACAAGGAAGAGTCTTGGGATGGTGTCAATAACCCAACAGCTGAGAGAAAACTCGACCATGGTTTGCAGCAGCAGCGAATAACCATTAATGGTTCGCACAAGCAAGAATATTGATGTTCGAAGTTGGCAGTCGAACCTGTGCCTCAGTGATAGGAGAACTCACCAGCAGCGACCCAGTGACTTAGTATATAACCAACAAAATTAACAACCTTACGGGGTAATAAGTTACTACGGGGCACAAAGCAACTTAAAGGAAGTACTAAAGCTATAGACTCGAGACAGCCTGCGCTTCGTTGAGTGGATTGAACACAGTAGTTGATGTAAGTTTGCATAATTCGTGTCTAGACTCGTACCAAAACGACGGGTATACAAGTATGATAGGACGGATGCTCTGGGACGAGAGAATCCATCATCATCGTCATCAATATAAGTACATACATATATATATGCATACGGGGAGCATAGGGTATGTGTTAGATACGAGAACGAATGTCTTCTGGCCCAAGTGCCGTCGACTAATAAACAATGAATCACGACAAGATCAGAGCGAGACGTAGTGAACCTCTGAAACCACTCCAACACTTGTCTCTATACCCACGCTCGACGTTTTTTTGGACTAGAAGGCGGCGAGGACACCGGCGATCCAGCGCTCGGTGGAGTGAAGAATCCGTCAGCAGTGACCCCTATTGCTTCCACTCCCGAACCACTAGCCTTGCGAAGGGACCCACGACTAATCGATATGGAACCCCTCCCAGAACCTAGACCGTTCCCCGCACGCTCTATGCTAATCGTCGAACGTGCTCTACTTCGATACCCTGCACCATTGTGACTATCATCATTGACTGAGCGCACACTGCTCCCATTGACGTCAGCGCTTCTAGGAAGCTGCCGCCGCCGCGGCCGGTATGGAAGGATTTTTGTATCTGCACCGCCGCCACCGCCGCCGCCACCTCCCCAAACGCCGGTCGGATCAGCGCCCGCAAAAGTTACACTAGGCCCAATCGGCATGACCAACACAGCATCGTCAATATCTTCTTCATCACTCCGTAAACTCAGACGTCGTGCCTGCTGGGGCAATGAGCTGCATGAAGCCTCCGATGATGGTGGAGATGGTGACCTTCCAATGGACGGGGGACCGGCCTCCGAACGGTCAGGGACCTCGTCAAATATCTCATAATATCGCTGTATACAGAGCTTGACAATAGAACCCAGAGTGGTACCGCCAAAAGAGCTGGTAGACGGTGTTGGTTCCGCCTCCGTGGGCGTTACAGTAGTGGGGGGTGTACTGGACGTCGAGATCCCGCTTGGTATAGCACATACGAGTACATCTTGCATGGGATCCGAACTCTTGACGAGGTTGGGACAAAGGACAATAGCCAGATTATGTGCGTCCATGCGATTTACATTTGACCGCAGAGACACTTCATGCATCAAGTCTATAATCAGTGTTAAGTGTACATCATCTGGGATATCACAGGTGCATGGCTCACGGAATATGTTACTTAACAAGATGTACATGCATGGCAGAAGCTGTGGTAGAAGCATGTCGCGAATATATGTTGCAGCAGCGATGTCTCCTGGGTCATTCGTTGGTGTCGGACATCGGCGTATATGAGGATATAGAGATTCTGGGAACGGAGGGTCGGGAAGGTCGCGCAAATACTTCTTTAATAACACAGCCGGGAGATGAGGGTCGTTAAAGCTTCGGAGGGAAACGACTTGACCTATTTGAATGTCACACATGCAATCTAGAATAAAAGTTGAAAAATACCTCTGTCATAGGCCTGTTGAACCTGTTTGAGCAACACGGAGTTAGGTGAACGTCTAAAAAGCCCTTCCTCCTCCAGTCCTACGTGTGTTTCATGAGTTCAGACAGCATTGTCGGTCATCCTCTACACCTACCAGAGCTCAGAATCTCCTGGATAGTATCTTTTAGAACGCGCGGAATGCCACCCTTCTCGCCGTCATGACCCATGAGTTCTTCTAGGGGTACACCAAAAACACTGGAGCGAGTAGGAGTTGGCAATACAATTTGTTGCTCGTGCTTCGAATTTTCTCTGTGGATATGTTAGCAGAAATATTAGGCATGCTGAAATGTACTACTTACTGATACACCGCAGGTGGAATGTCGATTTGAGTCAATGGAACTTGGTGTGCAAGATCTGACAGAGTGTCGACATATCCTATTTTGCGAAAGAATTTTGGGCTGGACAACATGTTCAGCTCAATGAGAAACTAGGATAACAGAAACTAAAGACCTGATGATAGCGCCTGCCAGCGAGAAAAGCACTGCAAAACATAAAAGGAGAGCTCAATCATATGAATGATTTCACCTACTTTTCGTGAAAAAAGAGGAGTGTACAATATACTGCGTTGAACGTTCAGTTGCTTGCGCCTTGAGTAAGTCAAGTGTCCACTGACCAGCCGCTTCAAGTTCTTCCGATATTTCCTACTCAAGCTGCGGTATGCTTTCCAGACCCAGTTCCAGTTGGGAGCGTGGCGACTGCCCGCCGCGAAGAATACCACAGTGTAATCGGATTCAACTGGAGAAGAGGTGAGACTGGTAGACAGTGGTAACAATACAAACGAACCAAAGAGGTCAAGATATGACAAGATTCGCCTGATAAGGATGAGGACAAGTGGTTGCGTTCTGCACAGGGACGTACTGCAGTAGTAGATCATAGGAGACCTCATGTGGATCGGGTAAGGCCGAGGCACTCAGGATTACCCTGGGGACCAGTGTTAGTTACAGTAACAGGTTGAATTGAGCGTCTATCCGTCAAGGATAAGGCAGTTCAGGAACTTACATAGGCCTAGTCCTAGGGGTGGATGGAATATGAATAGTTCAGCGACTTGGCAACAGCTAACCCTGCACTGCACTCACTCAAAATCAACGCCAGCCTGGAAAATGACCTTGCCCATAACCTCCTGCACCTTATCCCTTGCGTCTGGCTCCTGTCCTGTAGCGTCGAAGGGACTTCGCTTCCATGGATGATTGAATATATTTCTTCGACTGACTGAATCCAGAGGAGGGGTCGGAGAAGATGGAGCAAGTGAAAGAGCAGCAAGTCTCTGCTTCAAACTAGGTGGCATCTTGAGGAAACGTCGTATAGATTTATTGAATACAGGGAAGGGGTTGAAGGGAACAGCAGCTAGTGTGACTTTGCTAAC
This sequence comes from Rhizopogon sp. AM-2018a, assembly GCA_002995095.1. NCBI lineage: Eukaryota > Fungi > Basidiomycota > Agaricomycetes > Boletales > Rhizopogonaceae > Rhizopogon > Rhizopogon sp. AM-2018a. Next base: position 36,567 of record PVYJ01007230.1, on the reverse strand, counting down.
AACGAGGCTGGCGTGTGTTGTTGACCCTGGTCAATGTTGAGACATGTGCTCAGCCATAATGAAACGTTGTAACTGGTTGTAACCATAGCTGCTATTATTATCCAGAGATCCAATCAATGTACCAAATTAGTACATAAGCCAGTTATTAGATCTTAGTAACTAATACAATCCAATACGACGAGCAACGACGAAGACCAGAGCATTCGGGCCCTGGGTCATCCCGCGATATTTTTAAAAATCTGTTATTAGATCTAACAAATGCAATACAATACGACGAGCAACGACGAGGCCTTTTGATATTAAGACCAGAGCACTCTAGGTCAGGCCGCGATGTTTTAAAAAATCATCGCTAATGTAACCTAGTAAAGGTCGATTCGCAAGGAGCAAGGCCCGCAGTGATATATGGAGCATCGGAACTCGTCAACTCTTCATCATTGTAATCACTGGCCTAGAAACGTCTAGCCAGCACGCTAAACGGACCAGTACTAGGCTAACTATCGGTGACGCTGACTCCGAGTTAACTCTCGGGCGATGATTCGGCCTGCGACATTCATATCCGATGCTGGCAGTGCTGCCTGACGTATTATTGATTATGGTGATTGAATCCGACGCTGCGATTGCCAGGAGCACAACACATCAATTATGCCCTATCATCACGGCCCGAGAGACACTGACATGCTCTTAGTACGATGTAATTTGACGTGGTGTCGGTCCGAGTCGCAACCAAACACCTCGAATATCAGGGTAGGCATGTGACAACGGTACAAACCAAGCTGCCATGTCAGGTCCCGGATAAGTAGCATTCCCTCCACAAGAACGCGTCGATCACTGATGTTTTATGTAAACGCTGAACTTAGATGTTTGTTAACAAAGAGTCATCCAACGGGAATGAGAACGTACTAAGGATCGAAGTACCGGAAAAGGCTAAACGGCATGGCACCCGTATCAAATGGAGGATACATACCCTGCATCACGTACAATTGCGTCAGGACAGGGCTGTAGAGCTCGAATCAAGGAAAGACGACGGTTAGGTAAGGACGAAAACACACAGAAAGACGTGGCCATACTTGATGGTCTGGTGGTTGTAACATGACGAGAAGGTTTATGTTATGACTTACCATACCCAAGTATCAAGTATTGCTCTTACAGCTGCCACGGACTTCTCCTCGATGTTAATAATGCAATCGAAACGTGCACAATTGGTTATCAAGGTTGAAACGTGCGCCAACAATTCGGAATGCGAATGCCCATTCGCGCATATTAACTCGTACACGGTGCAATATTCAGTAGCAAACACTGCCAGTCACGACACACGATAAGGATTCAAGAAAAAGACACACCAACCTGAGCAGAAGGGATAGGCGCGCATGGAGAGAAAGAAGCGTCAAAACGAGGCAGTGCATCCAGCCAAAATTTCTCGAAAATCTTATCACACAGCCTCAATCCTAATCCACTTCAACCTCAAGCAGGGACCTTAAGCGATGCATCGGAGAATTGGGGCCCCCGTCACGATATGAAAGCAATGTAGAGAAAAGACCCACCGAAAGAATGCTGGAAGGTTTGATGGTAATGGTTAACTTCTGATGAGTCCACCATGACGGAATACTCACGCACCCTGACGTTTCTCTCCTGGAGTAGTCCCAGCGAAGCATAGCACGGCGTCTTTGGGGCCTTGGGCCCCGGCTGCTGATGATAAAAGTAACGGACCCGCAGGATATCTATTCGCGATGATAACCGATGAACACAACACCTTCACTCAACGATAACTTACAAATGACCGTAGCCGCATCAGGGAATAAGCCCTAGAAAGATGTACCGAACTTCTCAAACAATTTCGGGTGCAAAAGTGTGGAGGAGGAATGCTCACATGATGCCTCGTACTAGTAAGCTGTAGTACAAGGTGACTCAAGAACGTCAAACGTCTACATGATTTTAAAATATATCGTGTACGCCCCTTCCTACTCACCGAGTTGCCGTGTACCAACTCTCTATATCCCGCGGACTGTCATCAGTACGTTCACATCTCAAGCTCAAGATGTATAGACGATTGCTTCTGATTTCGAGGCTCAGATCCGGGTATGCATGAGGTCAGAAGTCAAGCAAAAAAAACTCGAGAATAAGTTGAATTTCCCAGGCCACGGGACCGGCCACGGCAATTATATAGCCGTATTCCAAACTACTTCCCTTGAAGCACTTGAAAGTTCACTGGTCTAATCGGCAAAATAAAAAGCACGACAAGTCATCCAAATGGATCATCCTTGGGTACTTTTTTCTAGCCTCCCACTCGAGAAAACAATTTGGCAGGATGTACTACAAGTCCATGTACCCTGACCTCCCTATTATCCCCGAGGCTAATGTCCATCACTTACTCTTTAACCGTCCGGAACAGCAGGACTGGCCGGATTACACGTTATACGTGAACGCGACCACCGGTGAAGAGAGGTCTTTTCGTCAATTCGTTGAGCGTGTCCGCGATGGGGCTACTACTCTAGGATCTGGCATCGAGCAAGGCGGCCTCGGCATCTCTCATGAGAACGGTGAAATTGTCGGTATCTTGAGCGAAAACTGCCTGGTACGCTTCTATCCCAACTAGCAAACATGTCACGAAATTATAGAGAAATTCAAGGACTATATCGCGCTGTTGCACTCCCTGTTAGCAATTACGGTGCCGTTTGCTATGATTTCTGCGTATTCGACTCCTCTCGAATTCAAACACGCTATCACAATGTCGCAGGCGACTCGAGTTTTTGTTAGCCTCTCACTACTTCCCCTCGCTTTGACTTCTGGTCTCCCGAATGACCGAATTTACGTGCTGGAAGGGCACGCAGAAGGTCGTTTGAGTTACGAAGACCTTGTCAGTCGCGCTCGACACAATCGAATACCTCGCTTGCCTATAAAGCATGCCACACGAGACACTTTGGCCTATTTTGTATTTTCAAGCGGGACGAGTGGTCTTCCAAAAGGTGTGTACATGTTCTTTCAATTGTGTAATCATTGGAAATTCACTCTCATCATGACAGCTGTTATGATATCTCATGGCAACTTGACGAATTCACTCCTTCAGGTCATGGTTGTGACAGAAGAAGTAAACAAAGTCCAAAAAGTACGTTCTCATTTTCACCGCTGTGAAAATACGGTTAAAGGGTGTGTTAGCCACCCGTTTGGAACGGTCCCAACGGTATGCAAGTGCTATTTAACGTTCTCCCGATACACCACACATACGGCTTGCATGTCACATGCTTTCGAGTTTTCTTTTCGCCTCTCGTCGTCGTCGTGCTCCCGAAGTGGGATGTCAATTCATACGTTGAAGCTATTCCAAAGTGCGCAAATCCTTATTGCAGATCTACAGCAGATCCTCATTGTTTCAGGTACCGCGCTACAACCATATACCTCGTTCCTTCCTTGGTCCATCAGCTCGTACACCGCCCTCAGTTCCGGAATGCTGACCTCAGTACCGTCCAAACTGTGCATTGTGGAGCCGCTTACCTACCTGTATCGCTTTCGGAAGCACTGCTTTCTCGCTTCAAAGGCATCGAGCGGGTAGGCGAAGGTGGGCTGCAAATCTTTCTCTTGGCTGCACATGTTTCTGATTTGTTATAGGTTATGGCATGTCCGAAAGCGTGAGTTTTGTCCCAGAGTGAAAATGACTGGTGATGACGTCCATTTTTCACATGCCAGACTATATCCATTGCTAACAAACCCGTTCCCGGCGTCCTTAATGGCCGGGCGAAGAACAAGCCAGGCTCCACGGGCATCCTGCTTCCTGGTGTGGAGGTTAGAGTGGTACGTGACGACGGTACGTTGGCCGCGGTGAACGAGCCCGGAGAGCTTCACGTCCGATCTGGTTGCGTTGCACTTGGATACCACAATAACGAGAAAGCAACCAAGGAAACGTTCGTCGATGGATGGCTTCACACTGGTGACCGGATAAGAATCGATGAAGACGGTGTATTATTGTAAGTGTCTTGAAACAATGATCATAGCCCCTCTGATTGCGGCGCAGCTTCGAAGATAGAGCAAAAGTACGAGCTACCGAGAACGATAGATGTACTCTCACTTACCTGCCTCATAGGATACGCTCAAGGTCTCGGGATTGCAGGTCTCTCCTGTGGAAATTGAGAACACGCTCCTGGCGCACCCAGATAAGCTGATTAACGATGCGTCAGTCGCGGGCGTAAGTGGCGGACGGACCCTTGATGAGCGGATACCGCGAGCATGGGTTGTTTTGTCTTCGGAGGGTCGCAAACTGGGCGCTTCCGTGGCGATGGCAAAACTTGACGTGTGGGTGCGGGAGTCGTTGAGTAAATACAAGTGGCTCCGTGGAGGTATCGAAGTGGTCGATGAGGTGCGTTTCCAGTTTTTTAGAAGCCGGTCACATCTTTACGCAGAAACTGTCAGATTCCAAAGTCACCCACAGGAAAGGTGTTAAGGAGACAGCTAGTAGAGAAATATGAGAACGAGCACAAGGCACTAAAGGCCAAGCTCTAACGACAAGACACTCTTACTTACATATTCATTATCCAACGCAATTGTTTATAACGTAGATATATGTATACCTTTTTGAACAGTTCATTATGTAAATGGAACAGCCTTATGTACACATCACAGCAAGGCGCGCAAGTCTGGGGTCAAGGTGAGGGAAAGGAGAGATTATCCCGAACATAGGCCTCAATTTTACGTAAGTATTTCAACCTTAATTTCAGCCATCTGAACTTTCGAGCAAAGTGTTATGAGTAACTCGATAGCGGCCTCAGATGTTCATACAATCATTTGTTGAATACTAAAAGTGTGGTATTTTCACTACTGTAGAATAGCATCTAGATAGTCACTAAGGGTACTCCCCACTACACAAACTATTATGAATGTAATTTTGTTAAACGTGTGATCAAAGCGGTGCCGAGACGCGTCCGTGTTAACGCGTCTCATACTATCTCTCACAAGCATTTATTATGTATTCTTCTCCCTCCAGAGCCCGGAAAATCTTCGCCAAGGGTACCACTCGTTCAAGTTGCAGCCTGTTGACTCTTGAGGGCATTTGGCGCTACATGCCCGAACACATTCTCAGCGAGCATGAAGAGTACGCAGTTCCTGGACATAGGAAGGCTGGTATTCCCTTACCCGAAAGTGTCTGGAGGGCAATGAAGTTGACTGACCTTGAATAGGGCGCAGTTCACATTCCGAAGGAACGCTGACAACCTTCATACAGCGCTCCACTGGCAGTGGAGGACAAGGAGAATACTATGTCAGCTTTGGGTTCTCGCACCCTCAAATGTCTTGCACTGGAGTTTGCCACTCGTATTACTAACCCTGCTTGATTGTCGGATGTCCTACCCATTGCTTTGCATTCGCTACCAATTTCTGATCCACTTGTTGATCCGTTCGTTTCATGCTCTCATAGTGCCTTTATCATGTCGGAAAATCATGCTTTCCACGTTTTGCATTCACGTATTCATATTCTACAAACTGTATTCACCACTGCAACTAGTTTTCATTGCGCGTTCGTGTCAATAAATCACTCGGTACCAAGTACAACAGGACTACTATGTTTGTCTTGTGAGTTACGGAACAGCATGCTGTATATGGTCTAACTAGCGTTACCATAATGTCATGAACTTTAGTTTTACCCATAATTAGAAATTTAGAACAAACCGGTTTCTAAATCTTGTTTTCAGGTCTTATTTTTCATCTTTGGGATGATGCATTGGCGCAATCGTTACCGTAAAATTGTTGGATTGAATTGCCGGGATACGATAACGATAGC
>PVYJ01007230.1:0-13082 GCA_002995095.1 Rhizopogon sp. AM-2018a | reverse complement strand
AGGGCGAGAGATGTCAAGGTGATATCCTACAATGAAGGAAACCACTTTCATTTTTGGGATGAGCCACAGGCAGCCCTTAGCTTATACCTCGCTACCATTAACCTTTAGGCAGAACGTGTTCGTTTATCGTTCCTTCAGGCGTAGGTGCATGTACATCACAAATACTTAGTTGAAAACCCCCTGTCGGCAATCCTGTAAAGATTCCTCCGCACTTACTTGCAATGTTATCGTTTTCTCATAGCCATCCCGTGTCATAATAATATTAGGGCGCTCGCGTCTTATCTTTTGCCGACTCACACCTAGTAGCGGTCTATTGGTGAGTGCCCGGATCGCAGAGCGGCCATCACATTTCCAGTGTGACCCACGAAATGGTGGGTACTCCCGAATGGACCGCTACTATTCTACCGCTCTTGATGATCTTGATGATCTTGCCAGTGCGCCTCCTTGGCTCCTGGCTCCTCCCGCCACTGGCAGTGTCCTTTAAACCACTATATTTGTCTTTCTAGAGGAGACCAAGTGTCCATCAGATTGTTCTAATGGACATCCTTATTGTAGCCCATTTTACCGCTCTTGAGCCTTAACGTTAACGAGAAGCACGGTTTATGTAAGGCGCCCACCGGTGTTCTACTGACCCTGCACAATTTAACTTCACCGATACTATTACTTAAAATTCAGTTCAGAGCAGTACATATGTACACGGGTTAGGTCTAACGTAACTGAAGGGTCACAGGTGTCTAAGGATATATTTGTCACGGATAGCATTACGACAAGATATCAGGTATTCATTCTACTGGAGTTGAGCTACTCTTTCCTTGATCAAGGTGACAGCCAGTTTGGACACCGGAGAAAAGTTAACCGAGAATGCCTCGGGAAAGCTGTGCGAAATATTAGACACGTCCCATTGTCAATGAAGGCAGAAAGAACTTGATGACGCACCTAACCAAGCCGGCTGTAAAATTTGGCTTCAGCAAGATGTTGTTACCAGACGCATCCTTGGAGCTTGAGATCTCGACTGTAGCACATATGTACGAAATCAAAAGAAAAAGGTTGTTGTCACCCAGAGATTTGCCAGGGCATTCCCTGAATATATAATAATTGAGCAGCCTGGCAAGTTCACGAACATTACGCATACCGTCTTCCAAAACCGAATGCATACAGATAGGGATCGGTTGCCGTCTCCTTCACGCAACTGGACAAGAATCGCTCGGGTGCAAATATTTCGCTGGGAATGCCGCTTTTGTGATCTTTGGAGATGGCCCTAAGAGAGGCAGTAGTGAGAAACGTAATGTTTGTATATTCTCGGTCCTATCTTGCTTACCAGACATTTGGCAGCACGATTGTATCCTTAGGAATATAATATCCTGCAGCGGACATCATCGAAATTTAGTTCTGGACATACAAATAATCTCTTACCCCTGTAATTATCTTCTTGGGCTGTTTTGCGAGCTATACTGAGAGGTAGGGCTGGACTCCAGCGCATCGCCTCTTTGACCGTAGCGCTGACGTATGGTAAGCGATCGCGGTCTTGGAGGGATGGTAGCCTGTTTAATCCAACAACTTCTGATAACTCGTGTCTGATTTTGATTTGGACCTCAGGGTACAGTCCCATAGCCAAGATAAATGTCAGGATGGTCGCATACGTCTTTTCAAGAGCGGTAAGTTAGGTGATGCAGTAATATCATGTAGACCTACGCTTTCTCCTCCAGCTGAGCGAACAGTAAGCAATGTCAATAAACAAATCCATAGAAGTAAACATACCGCCATATAATGCACCAGCTGCCCAGCGAATAAGATTGAGGGAGGCCTTAGATTCTACATTTTCATCGGATTGCAGTTTTGCGAGACAGTCGGAGACAAAAGATGGCTCAGCAGCACCCTTCGCCCTCTCTTGAAGGACGTGCTCAAACGGCCGCGTGATCAGTCGTTCAATTCGTTCACGTCCTAGGGATCCTGTTTCATGGATCTTATTAAATGGAATCCAGGACGGAAGGTGTTTCACTAGCACGATGTTATCAGTTCCGTTCGGGACTTGATTACACAGTGAGAATTTTGCTCACATCGAGGGACAAGGTCAACCAAAAAGGCCCCCGGGACTGTCGCCTTGCCTATCATATCCATAGTCTCTTCCGCATCAGTAATGTACTGAAAACAGCTCAGTAATTGTTGTGTTAATAGTTCAGAAAGGAGACTGACAACATCATCTGGCGTTTGTACTGGTAATCCGTATGACACAGACATAATTATGCGACCCGCAGTTCTAGAATGAGCCTTCCAGTTAGTGAAGAAGAAAAACAATATGCAATGTAGACTCTTACAAACGCAGCTGCGATCCGAAGTCCACAGGATGCTCGAGTAAAGTATCGACATACATGGCAACAATGTCTTCCTGGACCTTGTGATATTTCTTTACTGCATCTGGGCTCAAGGCCACGCGGGCTAACTTTCTGTGTTCCCTCCATGTCGGCCCGTATTGTTGCATGGGCATGCTCTATCATAATGAAACCTCTTGAACACACATTCGCTGGATAGTGGTCTCGTTCCCGTACCTCGTCTAAACCCATCAGCTCGCCAACCATGGTGAAGGTTGGGCGATCTGAATAAACAGTAGGCTTCTTAACCAACAGATCTGACACAGATTCAATGGTGTTAAGGATAAGGATAGAATTTCCTAGTGCTTCAGCATACACAATATCCCCTGCAAAATCTGTTGTATTAGTCCTTCTCAGCTGTACAGCTGTAAATGAACAGACCATATTGATCTTTCCACTGGAGAAATTTGTGCCATGCATTGAAGCGAGGGATATCGAACAAGTTTCCAACCAGGAACCTGCGCGGCGGTCCAGGGGGTAGAGGATGGGTGCCTTTCTTCAGCCAGGCTCGTGAGGCCCACCAGGCGGTCCCAGCGAGAAGGACAGTGGTCAGGAGCACGTCGGAAATCATGTTTATCACGGCGGGCTCTAGAAAGAAGTTTAAGTTTCTATACCTGCGCAGAGCACTACTTACGGTACTACTACTTGGTTTTGATGGTTGCACACGTGACCGACCAATGAAACACATCAAAGGTACTGCCTTACGTAACACCGCCTCTGTTTGAGATTTTACATATCGCCGCATTACAATATCATGCCCATGACCTTCGCAAGGTAATCATGCCACCTGAAACTACTACTTAGGTCAGTCACGTCCAGGCTGTACTTAATTTGAATGATGGACTCACCCTAGCTCGGATCTGTGTACCCGAAGGTTCGTGGCGTGAGTGCGATCACTGAGTAGTGAAGGATACCGCCGAACTTCTTGAAGCTTCTTGATCATGATGATGCTGATAAGAAGTTCTAAAAATTATATCATTGCGGTCCGCTTTCTGCTGCGCGAACACTGACTAGTACTAGTATTGACTACGCATTTACTACAAGAGAGCTTCTTGAATCACTTAAGTCCGATCACTGCCGGAAATTCGGAATCATCTACGCCGCGCTCACGCGGGGTCCAAATTCGATGCTATTCATGCAAGTTTCAAACTGCTACTTAGTAACTTAAAGTCTGATATTGCATGTTTAAGAACAAGAGCGTTTACGACGTGATCCCAAAATACTCTACCGCGCTGGATTGATGTCTTTAATTCCCTTCCTACTAGAACATTGTGCAGCCGTGGGAGCTCTGACAAGAGGTCTAGGCGACTGGGTTATCCCATTGAGCACAGTTAGTGCAACCATAGCGATAATCACTTTGATAGTATTTCGAAGGGCTGCCCAGAAACCGTTACCACCAGGTCAGTCGGTCAAGGCGTGCCCAGCTTAGGACTAATAACAATTGTGACGCAGGACCCTCGCGCTCATTTTTTGGAGGAAATGCTCAGATATCTACTGGCATAGCAGAGCCCTGGAAATTATACGCGCAGTTGTCTGAGAAATGGGGTGAGTTTACTTCAAATGACTTGGTAGTTGACTAATGGATCAAGAAGGCGCCGTAATTTACTTTCGGATGTTCAGTCGCGACATTATTGTGCTCAATGGCGCGCGCGTGGCAGAGGACTTGCTAGAAAAGCGATCCAAGATTTATGCTGACCGACCCACTTGGCCGATGGCCGATTTGATTGGCCGTCAGAATAATGTCGGATTCACATACTTTGGCGACAAACTCCGGACATCTAGAAAGCTACTCCACGCCTCTCTGGGTACTGCTGCAAGGAACGAGTGGAAACCCATGATAGAAGAGGGGTGCGTGGGCGTGATGAAGCTCTTGGTCGACCAACCAGAGCACTGGATGACTCACGTGAAATCGTAAAATTGATCAAATCTAAGCCCTTCAATTTCTGAATAACGTGAACAGGCACGTTGCTTCACTGGTGGTTCGCTTTACCTACGGTGGCGAATTAACGGAAGAATATGTCGACATGGCGGAAGAGATCAACCTGGACACTGGAATGGCGCTTCAGCCTGGATGGATAGTCGATTCTTTTCCGCTCTGTTCGTCTCGTTTAGATTCCATCCTCACTGCACATTCCTGATTAGCTTTCCTCCGTGCTAGTGAAATACCTCCCCAGTTGGTTACCGGGTATGCACTTCAAGAGATGGGCGTTGGCTGCGAGGTTAAGATTCGAACGATGCACGCAGGAGCCTTATGATGCCACCCGGTTGTCTGTGGTGCGTGGTGTTACACATGCCGGGGTCGAATTCCTATTAACTCATCAGTCAGCTCGACGGCACCGCTCCGCCGTCATTCGTTGCTCGCCATTTAACCTCAATCTTGAACCGTCCACCGTCCTCTGATGAGGAAATCCTCATGCACACTGCTGGAAGTGTATATGGAGGTAAGACGCTTGGGTCGTTCCTTCTTCGTGATTCTCACTATTTATTTGCTCAGCCGGAACTGACACCGTGAGTAGTTGGTTCTGCTGCTCACGCTTACTAAAACATTGAGAGTGTGTCTGAAGATGTCCGCGCTTCTTATGTCATTCATTCTTCTGATGGTCGTGTATCCAGACGTCCAGGAGAAGGCTCACGCTGAACTCGATGCTTTAATTGGATATGATAGGATTCCCACTTTTGATGATCAGGCTTCGCTGCCTTATATCGAGGCCCTCATCAAAGAATTACATAGATTTCATCCTGTCGTTAACCTTGTCCCACATAGTCCGATGGTGGATGATGAATACAAAGGCCATCGCATTCCTCGCAAGTCGTGGGTTATGTGCAACGTCTGGTAAGTACTTTTATTAGTACTCTCTTAACAGAAGTCTACATACGTCAGATACAGGTCCATGACCCATGACCCCGAGATATACGAAAACGTTGAAGCCTTTAATCCAGACCGGCACCTTTCTGGGACGGTCAAAGATCCGAGGCAATTCACATTTGGTTTCGGAAGACGGTCCGTTTCAATTTCATCCATTTGACTCGAACTGGCTTCAATACTCGGTTTCTTTAGGTCCTGCCCTGGCATTCACTTTGCCAATGCCGAAACTTTCATGTTCATCGCTTGTGTCCTATTCTTGTTTAAGATTGGTCCTGCAGGTGAAATTCCACCATTGTCTTACACACCAACCTTTACATCGTAAGTCATCATTATACTATTTCCATCCTGTGATATCCTGATAGTATGACAGTCAGCCAAATACCTTTGAGTGCAAGTTTGAGTTACGAGATGCTGCCCTGAAGGAACTCCTCTATGCCAGTGTTTGAATATCTCCATGTTGATACTATACCATATTATTTTTGGTAGTTCATAAAAGGATGTAGATTCATAGTGTTTGTCCACCATTTTACTGCTGCTTTTGCACCGCACAATCACTTTCTCGCAACACTTTTGCTCACATATGTATGTATTCTGTGGTAAAATCATTATCCCGCATCAATGGTGTCACATCCAACCTCACGAACATGCGAGTCTATCATTATGTAATGTCACAGAGCAATTGAACCGAACCACTGGCACGAACCCGAGGTCGAATACAAACAGTATTAAGTGGATCTTTGTCATAGGGGCTCGCTACCGTAATCCCAAATAGTAATCATTGGATGAGAGTGCTGGCATGGATGCATGCTACGAATTGAACAATATACATTAGCTGGTCCTCTGCCATTGCACTACTTGCAGTAAGTTGTACCACTGGTTTATAGTCACTGGCATTTCCCTGGTGAAGTTTGTAGCATACGTCATCATTCACGCGACAGGTCTTTTCTTCTACTATTTTTCTCCCATTTATTGCCTCGCTAAGCTAGTCTAATTCTCACAGTACATGTATCTTAAATGCGTGCTGTAATGTATATTCGAATCCGATGTATAATTAAATAACCATTGGCGTGTGGTATCGAGCTTAGACTGCTCGACATAACATATGTATCATATTCGCTCAGGCCTCAGTTTACAGCCTGGCTCTATGATACTTCAAGCTGAACATTACATATCGCGCCTGGTCTGCCTTCTGATCAACATAAACTGCATGAGGGCAAACGTCAAGCCACCAGCAATTGACATGACCTGTAACCCAGTTAATCGAAGTCGACGCGAGTGTGAGAAAACGACAGCCAAGGTCAACTCACCCCAGCGAACACGGCAGGCGCCCACCAGATATAATTCGATGTCAGCAGAGCACCGGATATTGGGGTTCCTAAATAAAAGACTTAGAATTAAATTAAGAAATAACACAGATGCACTTACCAATCAGAAGTCCCACTCCTGCACAGTGAGCGAGTGTAAATTCAACAAATATGGAGCTAATAACTAAATAATACCCACCAGTAACGCAGAAACAGATGCCCATCCGTGCTCTATCACCTAGATCAGACGGTTCATATATCCGAAGTTGAACTGGCACTCACCCAAGCTCAGACATGTCGGGCGTTAATGCACTCAGAAGTGGAGCCGCCATTGCGGAGTCTGTGTGAGCAGTCAACCATGTCAACTATTAGACCGGGGCGGAAAGGAAACTACTTACAGAGCCCTGCCACATAGCCATAAAGGACGGCAATCACGGCGACACTGGCCAGGCTACTCAATCCAATCATGCCTAAAATGATCCCGCCGCACGCAATTGTCGAAGCTATGGATAAGTATGCGACTCCTGTGTACACCGCAATGTACGCTGACGACAATCGTCCAACAAAATTAGCCGCATTTAAGATGACAAGCTAGTGATACTGTCAGCAGGTAAAATCACTTGAGTAGTGCTGGATCCCACCGAATAAAATGAAAAGGTAGTGTTGATGCCGTGCTGCATAGAGTCCACTTGAAGGTAGAAGATTGGATAGTAGAAACCAGTCAGGAAAAGAAAGCCACTGTATAATAAATATTTGATGAAATCCAAGGGAATTTGTGTTCAAGGTCTTACGCTATGACCATGACGACAAACGGTAGGTCGTGGATGGATTTTCTAAATGCCACAATGTAGTTCACTGGTATCGCCGGGGGAGCAAGACGAGTTCGCATACATAGAGTTGCAATTAAAAGGAGCCCGCTGATCAACCCTGCGCTTGCACGGACGCCATTGGCAAAGCCGACGGGACCGTTCAGGAGGTTATTGAGCATGATTGGATGGATGACGGCTCCCAGCGATGAGCCCGAAGCGGCGAAAGTCAAGGCCACCGTGCGTTTCCGTCGGAAATGATGTGAGATGACAGCCATGCATGGGACAAACAGGAGCCCACTGGCGATACCCGAGGCCAAACCTTGAGCAAGGAATATCTACACCAAGTCAGAAAACCAGATCGGAAAGCCGAGAATATGGGTTACTTGATAGTACTGATTGGGCTGCGTCAAAGACAACATGAAGAGTGAAAACCCCTGTAAAATCGACCCCACAATCATGAGATGGTAGCTAGTAATGTCAAAAGCGTATTCAGCGTCATCGTCGTCGTTGAAAACCTCCAATGAAACTGCACTCACAAATAACCTCGGTCATACAGTGAACCAGATAAAAGGCCCACAGCGCTAATTAAAAACGCGTTCAAGCTCCCAATCCACCTACAAGGATGCTTGAGGATAACCGTCAAAAACAATTAGAAACTCACGATATAGCTGATGATGTCTCATTCGTAAGGTAACTTTGGGCATAGAAGTCTGGAGGGTAAAATGAACAATGTTCCATCCTCGGTTTGATGTACGACAATACCTTGGTAGACACCAAACGAGGTAGAATAACTTGAAAACATTCAGTGAGAGGATCATCCCTAATAGCAGCGCATGACTTACCCCAGCGTACAGAATTGTATAAGGAAACTACAAAGAATCAAGTGAGAACTAGCATTACTGTCCAAATTCTTCTCTTACGCTCCGAATGCAGTGGCCCAAGCTGCCAGACCACCTTCAGGGAACTCCTCAGGTGGGACAAGGTATTCTTTAAGTTTCTCTTTGTGCTCTGTGTGCTGTGGGTAGATGCCTTGGAGTTCCAAAGGAACAGCTAAAGTGGATGCGGACGCCATAGTATCGATATCTGGGAGTGGAACAAGTAACGTTAACGACTTTATATCCCCAAGTTGATGAAGCAGTGTGTCCAGGTGTGTTCACATTACGAATTGCCTTAATAATCGTTCTCTAGAGTCTGACCGCAACTTTATGATCGAATCCGGGCCTAGGTAGGAAAACGGCTGGCTTCTTACACATAACGAATCTCGAACTGCGGCCAACCGTGGCCCGCTGACAGAAAGCTGCAAGTCACCGGCGGTTCAAACTGTGCTCCGGGCCAGCTACGTTATTGCATTTAGGCTAGTGACAGCTTACGTCAGCTCATCTTCGATGCCGGTCTTTTGATCGATACCCAATATTATTTTGGTTCCCAGTCGAACCACTTCGTGGTGGCAGGACGATAAATTTGCTCCTGAGTCCATCAAGAAGGTGGAACGCCACAGCCTGCCACAAGCTGCATTGAACAGCTACCTGAATACGTTTACCCAGTCTGGCATGTTTCGCGCTGCAGTGTTCAACGCTGTCGATGCATCCCTCGCCGACACGGAGTCGCCTACCTTGCGACATCAATCTTTTGTACTGCGATCTGATCGACCGTGGGAGCCAGATGGTAGCAAGGTATCCACACTAGCAAGTAGCAATTTTCAGGTTCTTGCATCACTTGCCCATCAGTCTAGTTCTCCCCTCGTTTGAAGGTGTTTCAGGCGAATCCTGTATCGATCATCTAGATTGCGAATTCGCGGAACAGTGTCCGTAGATACGATTATTTTCGGGGATAAGGGGTTTTAAGTTTCCGGCACCTTCCTACTAGCACAGCTGTTAGTACTTAAGATATGATATCGCAAGGAAAGCGTATCGCGTTACTATGGGCATCAATAACCTTGCATCCTATCAGACTATGGACTTGGGGAAGGAGTGGACATACACCATCCTTGCTTGCTTCGCATGTACAGCGTTTCTAATATTTCGGACATGCAAACGGTTGAAATCGATTCCTATGCCGGTATGTGGCACATTCTCTCAATGTTATTTATGTCTGAAACTTTGACAGAACGGTGCATCTGTGTTATGGGGTCACGAGAAGACAGTATTCGACATGTCGGCGGGCATGGCGTATGCTCAGTGGTTGAAGGAGCTGAACACTAGTGTCCTTAAGATTCGAGGAGCACTTGGTAAACCAGACCTTGTAAGTCCACTCAGACATCTCGTGTTACTTACGTGGAATCTAATCATGAGCCAGCTCGTCCTTGCAGATCCCTTTGCAGTGACCTATATCCTACAGCGCAGAATATATGATTATCGTATGTCTTATCTGCATCCTTACGTGACGTGAGATGTGAAATTGGCATAATAGCACACAGCGAGGTTGTTCGTCCACGCATCGGTCGACTTCTCGGAAAATCCCTTGGCTGGGTGGAGGGTGAAAAGGAACACAAGCGAATGCGGCAGCTAGTGGCGGCATCTCTTTCACCCGAAGCAATACGGAGCTCAGCGTATAATGTGCACGCTGCAGCAGATACAGTGAGCTGCATTGGATTGTCACCTTTTGATATATTCTAAAGCTATGCACTCCACAGCTACAAGAGCGTCTGGAAGCACACCTCGCTGACAAGAATGGGGATAACATTATTAACACTATTGACTGGACGAATCAAGCAACGTATGACTTTCTTATGCATGTGTGCAAGACAATATCACTTAATTTTTTTTTTACTCAAGGTTGGATGTGATTGGGCGTTTCGCTTTCGCACATGACTTTGGTGGCGGAATCGACCAAGAAGCAATAAAAATTCTTGGCGTTTGGAGAAACATGGCTAAAGTTGGCATCTCGCGCAAGGGATTTTTGGTTGAGAACTTCGTTTCCAATTTACATATCTAGTTCTGACACTTCTCAGGTTTTGATGATCCTCCGCCGTTTTCCATTCCTCAACCACCTACCTTTAGAAATGCTTATGGCTCAAGGCAATGTCCGCAGCACGATTCGAGACGGAATTGGAAAAGAACTCATTCGGAGGAGTCAAAGGCTTCCAGGGGAAAGTACAGATGATAACAGCTTGCTATCTAGGCTTGGTATGTGGAATACTCATGCAACTTCATCAATCCTTATAGTTAACATAATTCGTAGTATCTGCGCACCAGGCTCAATTGATCTCCATGGATGAACTTATGGATCATGTAAGTCAGGTTTCCCATGCGCGCCATTATGGCTGACGGTTTCTCGCTGGAAAGATAACAATGTTCATGTATGTCATATCGTTTGATTCCTTGTTATGTTCTCATAGTTTATGCAGCTTCGCCGGCTCAGAGACTAGTTCTCAGACATTGGGATATGCCCTTTGGGAGTTGGCAAAGGACCCGAAGAGGCAATCCCAACTCCGCGAAGAATGCTTGGCTTACCCAGGGCAGCTTTCTTATGATGATAGTCAGACCAAACTGCCCTATCTGGATGCGGTGATTCGTGAAGTGTAAGTCGACAACCAATATTTACTATACGTTTCGTATTCAACTGTCGTGCAGTGTGAGGTTGCATCCTGCTCTTGCCTACATGGAGCGGGTTTCGGTCAAGGAAGACGTATTGCCAATTCGCCATCCCGTCCAGGCACCTGATGGCAAAGAGCTGAAGAACATCAAAATATCAGCTGGCCAGGTATGGTGTCTTGATCATTGACGTGCCGATAAGTAACCTTCTCATGATCATCAAAAGACTATTGTCATCCCAATACACGCGATAAACCGCATGGACTCCATATGGGGAGATGGTTCAGCATTCAGACCGGAACGGTGGTTGGAGGAGCTGCCTGCGCGCGACATTCTGTTCTCAGGCTGGTCTAACGTTTTATCGTTCAGTGACGGACCAAGGAATTGTGTGGGGACTCGGCTGGGTGTGTACCCTTCAGCTTTCACAATTGCAGCTCATTTCTAACTGAATGTGAACTAGCCCTTTTCCAGATGAAGGTGTTGCTCATGACTCTCGTGCGGCGTTTTGAATTCCAGGACACGGGATCTGTTATCATCAATAAGATTGCGTCGAGTATGCAACCAACTGTGCAGGGGCAAGAGGAGTTGGGCCCGTACCTGCCGGTTGCTGTGGTGGCTTTGTGAACTAGTAGATGAGCAATAGGGGTACCTGATCAGTAGGTTTTCACCGCAGTTTTGCGAGGCAATGTACAGCTTCGTTTGATTCAATATAAAGTTAACACTGCAACTTTTATTTAAGTAAGGATTCACAAGTAGGTACGTAAATCAATCGCGAGGCAACTTTATGCTGTTTGAGAACCATCAGCGTCTAGATAGTTCAAACCCAGCCGACGCATGATGCACCCTCTGACATGTGAGCAAATTAAAGCAGGCAGTGCGCCGAAGCCCGAAATGTATTTCAGGCTAGCAAAGTGGCGACATGCTGCGTAATATTTTAAAGCTACACCACAGGGAACTTCGAGCAAAGTCTTCTACCCCATCATGTCCGACTCTCCAACGCCTTGCGTTCCCATCACATCCAATCTAGACAGTAGCTTTGGAGCCATCCTCGGGGGTGTATGCCTTGGCTTTATGTTTTATGGCGCCAATTGCCTGCAGATGTAGGTCACGATTTAAATTATGTTCATAAATATGAAGACTCATGACGGTGTATGTTTTACTTCAGATTTGTATACCTCATCAAGTACATCACATTTTAACAGACGCATTGCCAGCAGTACTCATTGATATAATAATCTCCAGTTATCCAAAGGATAGGATGGCCCTTAAAGTCATGGTATGTGACCATGATCAATACCAGGATGTTCGTTGACATTGGCTTACATGGGTTCTGCAGGTCGCTACAGTCTGGGCGTCCGATACTGCGCACCAGATCCTGGGTACCATCGGGAGTAAGCATCGCTATGGTTAAATGCCCCTTCATAGATTGAAGTTCCATGTATTGCACCAGTATGGCAGTATCTCATTACGAATTACGGGAATTATGTTTTCCTCGCGGAAACTCATGTGTACGTATTGATTTTTCAAAATGGGCAAACGCATGTTGATTGTAATTCACTCTCTCAGACCTCTGCTCCTCGCACTTGTTTTTTCGGTATGTAAACACATGCCACCTCTATTCAGTCACTTGACTGCGTATAGGCTATAGTATCCACCATCGCCCAGTTATTCCTGACGCACAGAATCTGGCAGCGTAAGCGATCACTTCTACGTTGCATACGAACTTGATGGATTGACTCCATACTAGTGAGCAACGGAACTTGGATTTTTCCTGCATTCTTAGTACCGTCGGCTCTTTCACAACTAGGTCAGTAGCTGACAGTATGGAACAACTTGATCTGATGTATTCTGTCTTATAGCATTGACCTGTTGTATGTGTCCCAACCCAACCGTGTGCGGACCACCCTGACCAGCCTATCGAAAAGATTATGTGTACAGGGCACTGACAGACACGGCCGTTACAAATCTCACTAGTATTGCTGTGAGATAAATGATCCGATTACTGTCTGCAATTTTGACGCAATCTTCATAGAGCTATGCTACCGCTGTAAATGCCCTAGCAGCAGGCACAGACATCATAATCGCTGTTGTCACATGTACGCTACTTGCACGACAGAGAACGGGCTTCAGCAGGAGGTTCGTTGTCTTCATCATTCTCTAAGAATTTACTACAATGATCAATAGGACGGATGCGATGTTGG